>JACDJE010000121.1:2558095-2841634 GCA_016647715.1 Pavo muticus
CCTTGCCTTGCCTTGCCTTGCCTTGCCTTGCCTTGCCTTGCCTTGCCTTGCCTTGCCGTGCCTTGCCTTGCCTTGCCTTGCCTTGCCTTGCCTTGCCTTGCCTTGCCTTGCCTTGCCTTGCCTAGCCTTTCCTTTCCTCGCCTTTCCTGTTAGGTCCTTCTTTTTACAAATCCTTTCCTTTCCTTTCCTTTCCTTTCCTTTCCTTTCCGGTCAGGTCCGGTCCTGTCCTGTCGTGTCCTGTCCCTTTTTTTACAGATCCTTCCCTTCCCTTCCCTTCCCTTCCCTTCCCTTCCCTTCCCTTCCCTTCCCTTCCCTTCCCTTCTTTTTCCTTCTCTTCCCATTCCTTCCCCATTCCTTTCCATTCTGTTTCTTGTTTTATTGGTTTTGTTGGTCTCTGATTGATGTATTCTCTCTGCTTACACAAAATACTAATGAAGAATTATCTCAGAAGCTGGATATCATCTGAAGATGCTTGTTTATGAGACAATGCAGTCTTTGAACTATCCTCAATCAAAACAGTTTGGTTTACATAGTAGTGAATAATTCTATTTTTTTGGCTTCCAAACTCTCCTGTGTCCGACAGAACTGCTCTGGTTCTTTCCATGGGCCATTTTGCAATTCATTGAGTTTTTCACAATCAGACAAAATCTCCCATGAGTCACTTTACAATCAAAACCCATAAAATCCTTTTTTTGGTAGGGGGAGGCAAAGATGCAGAGTGATATTTTGGAAAGCAAATTATTATTGTTGCCTGGAGAAGATAATGCAACTCTTGAGCTCATTTGCCAAGTATTCTAAAATAAAATGAAAATAATTTCCTACTAAAATTTGCCACTTTTTTTACGATCATGAGAAATTGGTTCAACCTATGTTTGAAGACAAGCTTGTAGACAACCTGGCATTTCCTTAAAACTGCTTGCAATCTGAAGAAATGTCACTTCTGCCTGTTGAAAGGCATTTTTCATCTGCTTCTTCCAGTTCCCTGAGCCAGAAGGGAAGACTCACAGGTTGGTTTCTGCTGCAATTCTATCCTAAAACCAGAGTGGAAACTAACCGTTCTCATTTCAGTGGAAGTCTGAAATGGAAACTGTCATTCTTTGTGCAAAGAAAGCATTGCCATTGCTTGCTTCGATTTCCATCTGAAATGTTTTCCTGGTCACCACTTCCATTTGTTCAGCTGATTATATCCCACAATTGTGTAAATAAAAAATTTTGTGCACTTTCAGGTGAAAAAAATCACATAAAAGCAAATCAGCTATTAAATCCTAAAGTCATCTGGAATTAAAGGAAAAAGCCAGACAAACCTTAATACCTGCAATGTTATTCCATGGAGATGAAGAATAGTTCTGATTTCCCCTCCACCCTTGTAACGCTAGTCTGAAAATTCACACTAGACTGTTGGAATAATGAAAATGAGAGGGACATGAAGACCAGCCTTCAATGGAGCCAATCTCCTGCCTAGGAATGCTTACTCTCCCATCTGGCCCAGGAATGTACAGATCTTGAGAGCTACAGTCAGGCCAACAACTGGAGAAGAGGAGAGGGAGCTGGCTAGCAGAGCTGCTCCTATGGAAAGGATGCAGCCCACAAAGATGGAGTGACACCCAACAAGACATTGGGTAGAATAGGTCCAATGCCTTGTGAATCAGTGCTGAGGGAGCATTTCCATTTCCTGGAGAAAGAAGTGCTACATGAGGCTGAAGGGATGACATGAAGCATTAATCTATTGTCTCTGGTTGCCCAGAGTGTTGGTGGATGCCCCATCCCTGGAGACATCCGAGGTCAGGCTAGACTGGGTTCTGAGCACCTGATGGAGCTGTGGGTGACCTTGTTCATTGCAGGAGAATTGGACTAGATGAAATTTAAGCATCCCTTCCAAGTCAAGCAATTCTATGATTCTGTGACAAGTCATCTGGTGATGGATTTTTGCTTTTGTGGTGGTTCTGGGTAGAGCAATGGAGATTATTAGACTCTTGAAAAAGACAGAGGAATGGAGTGTACACAGGGTGGTATCTCCAGCGCAGATAGCATTTTTTTGGCTATCTCCAGAGCACGGAGATTTATGGCAAAGATGCAAAGCAACGTGAATTCTGTTGAAGGCATGTTAGTGCCTGAATATTCACTACTACTTCTGGTCAAACTATACGAGACATGGGGGTGGGTGAGAATACAAGCTGCCACAATCCATCTGTGCCCAACAGCAGTGCCTACCCTGTGACGAATGAGAAACTTTCATGCAGAACTTTCCACCTGCTTGTCTGTTTTTATAGCCTATTCACAACACAGTTTGCTTCTAATACAAAATGTTGGGGAAAAAAAAGCAGGATTTTCTGCCTTGGTATATGAATTACCTACAGGTATCCTTAGAAATACTTCTATTTTTGATTTTATTTTTTTTTTCGCTTATACCCACAAATAATCCATGCCAGCATAATATGTGAATTGTCCCTATCACAGTTTTATTGTACTGTTAATTTGTGAACTTATGCTGTTAGGTAGAAAACTTTCTGAGAATGGCAGCCTAGTTTCTTTAGTGTGTGTTCCTCGAACTGTCCTTATCCTCAAACCGATCTGTGGGGTTCCCCAGTTATGACCATCAAAATCAGACCCACATTCTGTACACAGAGTTATCACTTATACATCGCCCCATCCTTGAAAACATTCAAGGTCATGCTGGATGGCGTTCTGAGCACTCTGATTAAGCTGTAGGTGTCCCTGTTCATTGCAGGGGAGTTGGACCAGACGGCCTTTAAAGGTCCCTTCCACACGATTCTGATTCTATGATGTCCTCACATAATATGTATGCACTGCACTGAGGTGTTAAATGCCTGGGATATCGAAAGGTAAGGGAAAGAAGACAAGTACCATTGCTTGCGCTTGGTTGATGTGGACTGAAAAGGAAGAGAATTAAGCAAATTATGTATGTTTAGTTGATGGCTGAGTTTGTAACTGAGACTGGTCTCAGCAAGTCAGCTTGATGTCAAAAAGAACTGTCTTTTTTACCATGTACTGAGAATAGCATAAATTCTCATACACCCTATTCCTTTGTCTCCTCTAACAGACTAATGAAAGCCCAGACATAGTCTATGGCTGACCAAACGGTCTAATTTTCAGTATTTCTTGATACAGCTTCTTCCTCCGCCAACTAATATTCTTCCACTTAATAATGGGGCACAGCAAAAATCTGACCTATTATTTGGGCAATGGGTTCTCAGATTGCCTTATTTTACTTATAAAAGGTGAAATACCAAAGGCTTTGCAAAGGTCTTCTGCTTACTTAACTACACTGGCATGATTTTGCTGAAAGGTGAGCTGCACATAGCTTAGCATTTCAGAAAAGACCAACAGTCCCAGGAAGATAATGACCTGCAGCAGTAGGAGCTGCTACTGTCCTGGAGGCTGGTAAATCCTTTTTATTTTTTTTCTTTTCCACTTTGAAGATTATATTTGAACACCTCTAAGGAAGTTCCTATATTTGCTATAGAAAATGAGAACCTAAAGCTCAATCCTGATCTATCAAGGTTAGGAGACAGGAATGAATTTCTTAAGCAAGAAAACACAGTGTTGATATTATTAAGTTTTCCATAGGACATTCCTCACCACATGGCCTATCATGCAGATTTACGATGATTAAGTAGACCACATACAAAAAGCAAAATGTAAAATTGTCAGTTCAGTGGTGTCTGACCATTTAACATTCTTTCTTAAAGGGAGGAAATTCCTTCAAGTGGAATGTTCAGCAAGTGCACCCAAAATAGGACCTTTATTTCTTCCTTGCCAGTCTTGGCTTCAAGCTTCAGACTCCTCCCAAGCATATTTCATGTAAGGCTCCAGGCAGTCTCGTCCCAGTCACTGCGCACTTGGTTGCTTGTTTGGGTTGCCTAACCCAATCTTGTTTGGAAAGACAACAGGTAGACAGACACTCCGAGGACTGCAGCCCAGAGTCCCTTCCAAAATCCAAGAGAGTCATTTCCTCAGCCAGTGCGTGATCTAGTGACATTAATGAATAGCATAATGTTGCATTACATGGGGTGAAATGAAAACTACTTTTATTTAGGCAATGGTACCAAGAGGCTCGCTCATGGGATGATTGAAAGTCCTGAGCGTGAGTCATTAAGGTCTCACACAGTCCTTTGCGTAACGACTACATAACTAGAATCGCAGGCCCATTTGTGCTGAAAGTTACGCCAATGTCAGCTTATCAAGCATAACTGTTCTGTGACCCTGCTTATGAAGACATCTTTGCTGGACACAAGTTCTGCCAGTCTTCTCAGAGGCTAAATAAAATATTTTTGCAGTTTTTTTCCCTGAGGCCATAGGAATGCTTTGCTGTTCAGGAGGGATGGAAGCATTAGGTGCAAAAAAGAAGTGCACAGCTGTTGAAGAACTCCAAAACCTGTGAAAAGGACATAAGTGGAGTACTTCTAAAAAAATATTATTGTAGCACCTACATCTACAGCTAGTATGTATAGCTAGAAACCTGACTGAGCTGTAGCTGTCCACATTCATTGCATGGGAGTTGAACTAGATGGCCTTTAAAAGTCCCTTCCAACTCAAAAGATTCTATGATTCTACGATCTGCAGATACGGAGTGTATCATTTCAAGCTTTAACACTTGTACCTCTATTTTTGTGAGGCTAGACTGAGATCAACAGAAGAATAAAAACAACTGTGCCAGGTTCAGGAGTTCTCATTACTAACATCCATCAGCAAGACAGCTGCTCAGTAAAGTAGTACTACTGAGACCCAGAGAGCTCTGAATTCAAAACCAACCCCAAAGAAGGTCGTGTGGCTCAGATGCAATTGATAAAGAGAAAGGCCAAGTGGAAAAGGATAAATGTGGCACTGAGGGAAATGGTTTAGTGGGCATTTTGGTGATGAGTTAGTAGATGGTTGGATCTGATGATCTTAGTGGTCTTTTCCAACCTTAATGATTCCATGATTCTATGATTCTATGGCTGATCAATTCTATTTCCATACTTGTCCTGTTAAAGAGGGTTCTCTGTTGTCAGATGTGGGGCTGTATCTATATAATACAACTGCACAAAGCAGGTTATGAGAAAATGAACTCAGTTTGACCCATGGGAATGAGGAATTGGGGGAAGCTGCATAACTGCACTACTAATATGTACCTGTGTGCATATTAGCCCAGTGTGGATTTAAACCTTGAAGAGAGACTTGAAAGGTCTTACAGCCTGCTGGATTTTACAGATACATCAAGGAATAATTCTTTGGGTGGAATAATACAAGGAAGAGGTGATAAAGAACAAGTGCTTTAAAGTGTCTGAGCACTACCTTAGAGCAATAAAATGGGATGTAGTCTTGGATGAGGACGTATGGCAAATACAATTGTGGATTATCAAAAAGGGACACAATTAGCTGTACTCACGTGGCTTGTCCACACTGTCTGACACAAATCAGATGTAGGAGTGCAGCAAAGACCTTTGTTTCTTCTGTTTTCAACCTGCTCTCAGATTAGGAGCAGGTTATGTATATTAAGGCTCCAGCCTCTACTGGGACTGAACAAGGGTCCTCTCTTGTCCCCTGTGAACAAATCTTATTTCTCCATACGAAAGTAAAGACATCATTTGGAAACTTCCATCTTATGTTTTCTTTGTTGGTCATTCCTATGTGTTTTGTCTTCAGTGAGCAGCCCAAGCATCCTGATGGCAGACGAGATGTGAGCTATGAGCAAAAATGTGTCTTGGGATTTTAATCTTCCATGGGACATTTGCTTGTGAACATCTGCCTGTTTGTGCAATCTGGCTTCTTGCAGCACAAAATCTGTTTCTGAAGGAAACATTCTGATGAACCCTGGGGCTAGCATGCCTCTGGCATGGGTGGGTTTTCTGTCCCCAGAGCAGGGGGAGGGATGGGAAAGGGAGGCGACTCTGGCAGATGCAGGGAAACTAGCTCTGACCTTCCCATCATTTCAGGGTAGAATATAAGCAGAGGCTTTCCCTTGGGCTTCATCTGCACCATCCCTGCCTCTCTGCACTGACAGTGATGTAAACAAAAATTGTTCTAAAATGAGAAAACTTGCAGTTGCATCCTCCAAGTGAACATGTTAGTGAAGTCACCTTGCAGGTAGCTATGGGCAGAAGACAGACAAATTTGACAAAGTCATAACTAAAAGAGGACTTGGAGACCCCATCCAGACAGTTTTCATGGAGCAGCTGAGGTAGGGACTGGTTGGAGAAGAGCTTTGCAAGCTCCCTACCATCTCCTGCTGTTCTGGCAGTAATTTTGTGACCTTTCTGGATGGCTCTGGACTTGTCCCACCACTCAGCTGCTCAGCAGTCCTGCTTTCCTGCCCAAGAAATCCTGCTCACTGCAGTCCTTGGTATCATCTACTGATGATATCAAATCTTGTGAACAAAAGATTTATCTGGCTTTATGAAAGTTGGAGTGACACACACCCTCATCAAGAATTTCACATTCTGCCGTAAGGCTTTTTAAGTGCCTTCAACCATTCATTGCTGAAGCTTCCCTGAATTGCACAGGGTCATTTTTCTCATTTCATAGATCCTGTGCCAAGGTGAGGCTACATGAGGGTATTCATCTCCCTTAAGTCTTTAAAAATCTAAAATGAGACGTTCTGCTCTGCACCACTCACTGTGACCTCCCATTAATTAGAGTGAAAGAAAAGAAACTGGTGCCTCCAGGGGAAAGTTCATCTGTCAGATCTTTGTTAACTCAGTTTAGGAGGATATGCATCACCTCTTACCACATCTTTATAGTTTTTTATGGACACTAAAGAGACCGGAGGGGGACTAGCTTCTTTAATGCAATGATTCTCACCTAGACTCATCTGCTGAGTCTAGAACAGACCTACATGGCCCCAGATCTTCACCCTTATTTTCCTTGACTATTCATATTTACCTCAGCACTTAGCGTTGTGCTTGGGGATTTATGCAGAGATGGTCATTTAGGATTTATTGTCAGCCGATTAAAACTGATGTCTGTCTTTTATTTTGTTAGCAGAAGCTAAATTGAATGCAATACTGCAAATTTGGAGAATAAGGATTTGTAGAGTTTCAAATGTTACGCCCACCTGCAGCAAACAGCAGCTATTTCAATAGAGAACAATAGCTATTTTGTGGCTGAGCAGTTACAGTGCAATATTCTCTGCTTTGGTTTCTTTACTGGGGCTATGTTGGGGTTACTCTGTTCATTTAAGAAAATGCTTCCCTGTGCTTAGATTTACTTGGATATCTAGCATTGTCTTTCATGTTAGATTATCTGGGCATCTAAATCCAAATTTAGTAACTGTTGGCTTACAGAAAATCCTCATTTGGCTCACTCCAGAGGAGCATGGATCTACTTACTGTGGGAAGAGAAATGGGGAACATGTTTCCCTTATAATGCTTTCTGTTTTATGACTGGTGGGATGTGTTTGCCTGACGGATGCAGACACGGAGGATCTTTCTCTTCTTCCCAAACCAGTATAAGGTGTATCTATGCCCATGCTGGGGTCCCCTGAAAGGCTAAGTCATTCCTGTGACCTTAGAAGTGCCTTCTTGTAAGATATGAGCCCAGAGCATGAAGAACTCTTTGCAGAAGACCCAGCCAGGTAGATGTGATGAAATCAGATTTGTCTGGTTTGGTCATAAAATCACAGCCAGTTCCTAAAAAGCCTTGCTTTTTACAACCTGCCTCCACCTGCTGATCTCCCTTTCTCTTGAAGTCGATGTTCACCAGATCCTCCTCCTCCACTCACTTGGGCTTCACACCGGAGGACTGTGCCTCCCTCTGCATCCCTATATGGGGCAGGGACTTGTCCATATGCTGTGCCTTTTTGCTCCCTGCCTTGTCCCTTAACCATGGATCATATGACACTGAAGAGACAATCTAACCATTGACAAAGGCATCTTCCACCTTCCTCCCAGTTAGAACAACTCAAAAGTTAGACTCGATGGAGTTCAGCTGAGGAGTCAGACTTGATGATCCTTGTGGGTCCTTTCCAACATGGAATATTCTATGATTCTAAGAGAATAGAGAGTGTATGAAGGCACAAAGACCACACAGCTAAATGGGCAATGCTTGCATGGTCCTAAGACAACAAATCACATGAAAGTTTATCTAAGCAACATCTGCTCCTCCTTAATATTTCCCACTTGCTCCATCTCCATCTAACCACAGTCTATTGGGGATCATTGTAAAGAGAAGTTTGAGAACAGTTTAAAAGCATAAGACAATGCCCTTGGGGGTTGAATCAGGTTTGGGACATCAGCAAGTTCAGGAGAAACGTTTTTACTTGCTGGGAAGAGTTCAGTGACAAAGAGCTGAACTGAAAGCAGAGCAGAAATCCAAATATGGGTGACTGACACCCTGCCTGCCTGGCTGAGCAGAGTGATCGGAAAAGCTAACTGATATGCATTTTTTTCCCACTATTTTCCCAGCTGAATAGGATTCTATAAGACTGCTCTACTATCCTATTTTACAAGTGGCAATGATCAAAATCAAAATACAAATAAAGCTGGAGAGCCTCGGAATAAAACTTTCCACTGTTATGAAGACCCCTGTTAAGGTCAAATTTAAATTTCAGCAAGGTTTTCTATTTAAGGTGTATAATGCTACTTCTCAAAAGCAATTTTTTTTTAATTCATTACATATTTGGGAAAGAAAAGGGAAGGTTTGTAATTTACAAATCTGAGTTGCAGTAAACCAAGCTTAAGAGGGCTCGTTAATCTTTTCAACAGATGTGGGTAAAATGTGTGCTTCCAGTAGATGGAGAAGTGTTTTTTTTCCCCTTTCATGCACTGCAGAAAACTTCTGGAGTACGTCAGGGCATGCAAACCCTCCTCTTACACAAGGATCTGGCAAGGTAGAGTTGGTGCATAGAGTCTTGATTAGCAATAATTTATTCTCAGTGAACACTTGAGTTTGTTCCACAGAATATCCCTTAGAAGGGGGTTCCTTCACCTGAAATAAATTTTCTGGAGCAAAACAAAGCTCTGTAAAAAGTTAATCCACTGGAAACACTTCTCCATTGTAGAAGCCTTAATAGCAGAAGTACTGCTCCAATGTCTCACAGGCACTGTGTGCAGTCTGGCTGATTCAGAACAGAGCTGTTCATTTGCTCATTCTGTGCTTCAGGGCAGCTGAGGGAAGAAACCCTCAAACACACACCAGCTTCACTCTCACAAACAGTTTTTGTCCAAAATAAATAAATAATAAAGAATTGCACACTAAGAGATGGAAGTCATTTGTTCTGTGAAAACCAGGCCTGCAGAGTTCATTGCCTGAAATGTTGACCATTGCTGGGGTAACGTTGACCTTAGATGCACTATGGCTCTGCAGCAGTCTTGTCTGCTTGGCAGATGTGTCTTCTTGATTAAACATGTTGTGTTCAATAGCCACAAGTACAAAGTACTGCATGAAGGCAAATGATCTTTCCTGATACAGCCCAGGAGAGACAGCCAAATATGCTGACGTTGAGATGCGTTACTATCAGCTTGCACCAGCTGAGTGTCTGGACTTTGTGATTTCCAATCTTCCCCAGCGTGCACATCTGTAAAATTATATTAGTAGAGGTGCAGGCATCTGTGTAATGAATTTCAGCAGAATGACAATAGGTAAGGATCTTTCCCACACCCAACAGAGACGTCCATGGACTGCAGCTGGAAACTACTGAAAAGCCAAGCACGGTGGTCCTGTACTTTCATTGGCACTAATATTAACCCAAGCAAATGGAAGATTTCCAATCCCCTGCGGAGTAAACAAAGGGAGATACCAAATCCCACACTTTTCTGTGGCTCTTTGTTCACTGGGTATTTTTAGTCCACCTTCTGTTCTTTTTTTTTCTATCCTAAATGTTTATTAAAAGCATTCCTCAAAGTGAAGGCCTTAAGGAAGTTTTTGTAGGTTTTATGCATTCTATCCAGCATGTCACTTCCTTGCAGTGTCAATTTTAAACACTGCTCTGGGAATCTAGGCATGGTTCTATTACACTGGCAGAGCCAATAAGGTAAAACGTGTAATAAATAATGTAATTAATAAAAAATTGCCACATCTCTATTACTTCTGGAACCAAAGCTCTTCACCTTAGTGGCCACTGTAGCACAGGAGAAGCAGGAGGAGCCATAACATCTGCTTAATAAAAAATTGCTATTTTTTCAGGATGCCTTATGATGCAAGAAGTGTTTGCTATGTCACTTGGTATTTATCAGTGGGTGGATCATGTGGAGTAACTATTGGGAATAGCCTAAATGAAGGAAAACATTGAAGAAACCTCCAGGATGGAATGCAGCCAATATGCAAGGAGCCTGTTCCATGACAGTTCCCTAAGCAGTGTAAGACCTCCAAACCTTAGATGTTAAGAGCATATGGGAGCTTGGTGTGCTGACTCTAAGAGAAACAGTGCAGAGGGTGAGTGAGGTGTAAAACTCTGCAGCTGGGCTCTGTGATAAAATCTCAGGGATGGGAACTTGGTGGTACTATGGGACTGATAACCTGTGCAATAGTAGTAGTAGTTAGTAGTAGTTAGCAGCTTTTCAATTTTCTGTTGCACCAATCACAGCAAAGATATGTATGATTAGAGTCACTCAAGCTCCACATAAAAGCAAGAAAATAGTATCAAACTGGCTTAAGAGAGAAGGAATTTTGGGGAAAATGCCACCACAGACAAGTCAGGACAACATCTCTTTTGTGACTAGCTGATGGTCTGAGCCTGTCTTCCCCCTCATAGGGATTCCTATTGGGCAAGGTTCACACATTCAGTTATACCAAGTGCTTTCCTTGGGAAACTAAGCAATCTGGATAGAGTTATTCTACGGTTTAATGTGCTTGTGGTCAGCTATATTATTCACATTATTAGTACTTGCACATGCTCTGCTGACAGTGTAATTATATCTAGCAATTCAACAGAATCTGTAGTCTGTTGCTCCAGTAAAGAAGATTAGCCATAAGAACGCTCATTGGTTGTGGTCATACTCCTTAAGGGTGGTCATGCAAGTCTATTTGACTAGAAAAAGGTGCTCTGAACCACGAGTGAATCCATAATTATGAGAGTTCTCATTAGGCACAGCCAGATTCCCTAAGGTTGGTCATACAAGTCCATTTGAATGCAACCAGACCTGCAGTGTTTGTTGAACCCTTTAGAGTAAAACCTATTTTTCAGGCTCCTACTTGTTTGAGGAAGCGAAGATCTGTAGGGTAGAGTGGAGATTATATTTCATCATGTCCCTCATGCTTAACTTTCTGCAGAGAATCTACATCTATATGTTTAGAAGGAGATGAAGGGCAGACAATGTGTGACATGACCACCACCATCAATGACAGCTGTGATAGAGCTTGCAACTCCCTCTCGTTCCAATTGATGTTTCCACATCCACATAATTTATTTAACTCATACCTACTTGCAGACTCACTGGATTGGACATATTAAGTGCTACATGACAGACACAGAGGGAGTTTCAATCATGATATGCCTTCATCAAGGCCCAGAAAAGAGGGCAAATAACACCCCTGTTATGCAGTAGATTTGCCCATATGTTATTGCCACTACTGTTGCTAAGCTTAAGGAGAAGGATACTGGACAAAATGAGAGGACTATATTCACAGGGCTTAAATTCCATCTAGACTATCTAATGGTCATTCATGGTCTGTTTCACTGAACCACTCCAGGGCTTTAACATCCAAAAATAGCCCACGACACTGTCTGAGTACTAAAAGTGCTTTTTTCCTTTAGTAACCACCTCAAAATTAGTTTTTAAAGCTCTGAATCATGAAGATTCATCTTGCTTGTGGATACTGAGCTGCATCTGAAACAGTGGGATGTGAGCCATGGCAGAGGAGGGAAGGAAAGCAGTCACGTAAACATGATCTTGCTGACTCCACTGCAAGTGTAGAGCAACACAGATTGAATGCTCCCAGGCAGCATCACTAGTGTCCATTTGATAGAACAAGATTTACTCCCTCCTGAGCTTACCCTCCAAACTGTTTTTTGAGTTTTGAACATGCTGACTGGCAAAGGGCCAGCTCTAAATAGTAACTCCTCACTTTAGCATGATTGATAGGACAAGGGGGAATGGCTTTAAACTGAGACAAGGGAGATTTAGGTTAGATATTAGGAGGAAGTTTTTCACTCAGAGGGTGGTGACACACTGGAACAGGTTGCCCAAGGAGGTTGTGGATGCCCCATCCCTGCAGGCATTCAAGGCCAGGCTGGATGTGGCTCTGGGCAGCCTGGTCTGGTGGTTGGCGACCCTGCACATAGCAGGGGGGTTGAAACTAGATGATCATTATGGTCCTTTTCAACCCAGGCCATTCTGTGATTCTATGATTCTATGATGATTCCAAAGGGGGAGAAATAAATAAACAAACAAAGTGGGAAAGCTCCACCCTTCCTCTTTGTAACTGTAGGCATTGAAATGTTTAGGGCTGACTTTTTCTGCAGAATTTCTAGTGAACTTCAGACAGCTGCAGGTATGGACAGAGATATATTCATCTTGCACGTTCACCACTGGATTAGCATTGCCTTTTCATGAACATTTTATACTGTGTGCATGGCATGGAGAGCTTCAGGAGACAGAGCTGGCAGGTCTAACGGAGGAGGTGGATATGAGCTTTTGACCTTAAAGGACCCTGAAGTATTTTGCAATGTATAAACAGTGCAGAAATGCACCTGTGCCAGAGCTAGGGACTCCAGGGAATAAAATGCAAAAACCAATTAAATTAAATCCTGAGATCTAGGATGGAAGGTGAAAATATCACATCGTACTGTGAGCTGCATTTTCATTTCAGATTAAGGTTGCTAGCAAAGGTGGGTGTTGAGTGGATCTGCTAAGGGTTTACTGCTGCAACTCTATGCATATAGGAGCATTAAACTGACTTCGCAAATCACAGGCCAGCTTCAAAACTGAAGGAAAGATGGATATGCTTATCCTTGTTTCAACCTTTAAAAGTACATACAAGTTTAAAGTAACATTTGTTTTACCATGAAAAGTTGTTCCACATGAGAAAACATCAATTTTTTCTTGTAGAAGTGTAAAGATGGAATGATTGCTACCACACAGTTTTTCTCTTGTTTCCTAACAGTTTCTGTTAAAAAAAATACAACAGGAGATTCATTGAAGTCAGGCACGTCCTAAAAATAGTTTCATTTGTGCAAATTTGTGTACTCCTCATGAAAGAAATCCCAACAAACCTTATTTTTATCTTTGTCTTACTTTTGTCCTTGGTAAAGCTTCATCATGTGAAATATAGAAAAAAGATAAATAAATAAATAAATAAATAAAAATAGGAAAGATACTTCATTTTGTGTAGAAAAAAAATCCTACCTGGACAATAAATGACCAATCCGGATGATTTTGTTCATCTCTTGTTCACCTCATCCCCTGAAACTGGTAGTTGGTTGAGATCATCAAAGAAACTGGGTGTTACGTATTTAGAATGAGCACAGGGCTTCCCCTACAGACATAAGGAACCAACATGTCACCTGGAATATGGAAGCTACTGGGACTTACATCAACTGTAAACTTTTGCTCTTCAGTTTATGCATTTACCAAATTATTTATCTGTCTTTTTCTTAACATGTCTTTGTTGGTGTGATTGGGTGCCTGCCCTTTGCCTCATAGTAGGTTGTGTTTTGGGGTAAACTGGGATATATCCTGGTAGCCAGGGAATAGTTTGTGGGGTGGAGGATGTCACAGGTTGTGGGAGAATGTCTACACAAGGACATAGGTGAAATAATAAGATATTAAAATGCAGTGTTAGGTTTGTTCTGATCTGAATTTCACTGGTGTAAGTTTGTAATTGCACTGCTGAAGCCTGTCCATCACACAACCTATGTGAGAACCAAATCTGGCCCTTTAACTAATGCTCACTTTTACTGAAAGGATGCTACTTTTTCTCATCAAATCTGAATGCTGTTTTCCTTCCTTTACTTGTTACTGTTCTTCTTCCCTCACCGTTCCTTGAATTTCTGGAGTAGAATGAAGACAATTCAGAGAGACAGCTGTGGGTTGTGGGTAGTAGCGTGGGTGCGATATATGCATACCAAGCAGGCAAATAGATATATCAAAATAGTGTAAATAAAACACTCTCAGACTCCTTTTGTAGCCTGCTTCATCATCTTGTCTTACAACTTAGCGAGATTATTTCACAGAATGTTTGACATCAGTTTGATACATATTGTTACCATGACAACAGCTCTTTCTCACACTTATTGTTTTGGTTTGGTTATTTCTTGAAATATCATATTCTTCAAGAGCTAGCTTATATGAAAGAGGCTTCTCCCCTACCTGCATTTTTAAGGGAATTAAGCTAATTAATGAAAACAGCTTAGAAAAAATGATACCACATCATGGGAATAGCTCACTGAACTCCAAGCACAGAGCCAACATAATATGCTGTGCAGTGAACTGGGATTTGTCTTATCTGACACTGATTTACAGCCAGTGGAAAGCAGGGGAAATCACAGAATCACAGAATCATAGGGGTTGGAAGGGACCTCCAGAGATCATCGAGTCCAACCCCCCTGCCAAAGCAGGTTCCCTACACCAGGTCACACAGGTGGACGTCCAGGCGGGTCTTGAATATCTCCAGAGAAGGAGACTCCACAACCTCCCTGGGCAGCCTGTTCCAGTGCTCCGTCACCTCACCGTAAAGAAGTTCTTGCGCACATTTGTGTGGAACTTCCTATGCTCCAGTTTCTGGCCATTTCCCCTTGTCCTGTCTGGCCTTTTCCCCCTGTCCTGTCAATGCTTAGCTGATTTTCACTCTGAAGTAATTGAGAGCAGTATTTCCATTGCAATCCCACAGATGGATCAGGGGACCTTGGCTGTTACGACTGGCAGCTCCTATTAATGGTGTTTCACAACAATAACATGCTTCATCCAACAGAGGAGGAAGGACCTGGAGATCTGGTTTGAGGACTTGGAGAACTAGCTGCTCCACTTCTGCTTCAGGTCCTGATGGATCTGTATGCAGACACTGGAAGGTTTCCCTTTAGCACTAGTGGGCTTTAACCTAGTGTTTTGCTGAATTATATGGAAAAGACAATGTTAAATGAAGGGCTTACTGTTATTACCAGAATTCTGGATTTAATCTCTTCAGTCAGGACAGGTACATCACTGCTCTGTTTTATCGTGCTCTGATAAACCAAAGATTTCTCCCTATATAAATTCCACGATAATGTGCTTTCATATTTAATCCCTAATTTTTTATTAAAAATAAACTATGCTCTTCAGCAACATTGCAAAATGCACAGCATTGCAGGTTGGGTATCACAGAATCATAGAACGGCCTGGGTTGAAAAGGACGACAATGATCATCTAGTTTCAACCCCCCTGCTATTTGCAGGGTCGCCAACTACTAGACCAGGCTTCCAGGGTATGTGGAAGTTTGTCTGATGATCCCTAATATCTTTTTGATAATCTACAGGCTGACTTATACTCCCTTCTATGGGAGTTATCAGAAGGAATAATACAGCAATGGGACTCATGTTTCTGTAAGGAGACAAGTACATATCTCAGAAATGCAGATTTTAGTGGTAGGGCACGTGGTTGCATTCATCAGCAGCAGCCTTCATCACAGCTCCAGCACTAAGTGAATGGTTTTTCATTTAATGGTCTAAATATGAAATAGGGCCCTATCCTTTCAAAACTGAAAACAGTATAAGCATGTTACCAAATGGCCAGGCCTGAGGGTGCCTAGGGATTCATTCAAAGCATGTGAAGGGACAGTTACCAAAGGGAAAGGAAATGGTGAGTCTTTCTCCCAGGGGACAAACATACGGGGAAATGTTTCATAGCAGTAAAATCTATATGGCTGCAGAGTTGACTCCCAGAGGAAGTCCTCTTGGAGGGACTCCAAACCATTGCATGTTGCTGCACAAGCTTCAGGGGAACGTGATTATTGATAATGTTTGCTGTGATAGCACTAAGCAAACCATAGCAGCACACAGTGCAGAAAAGATGATGAAGTGGTGGACGCCCCTTCCCTAGAGATATTCAAGGTCAGGCTGGATGGGGCTGTGAGCTGTGGGTGTCCTTGTTCATTGCAGGGGAGTAGGACCAGATGGCCTTTAAAGGTCCCTTCCAACTCAAATCGTTCTGTGATTCTATGAAAGGGCTCTGCAATTCAAATTCTGCTTCTCAGTCTAACTGGAGAAGTGGTTGAATCATTCCAAAGAACTGAGTGAAGCCTGAGGTTCACAAAGCAGGCGTCTTTTCCCTGCTGCCCTGTGGGTGTGATCACAAATAGAGATCTATTTGTGACCACTGACTGGAACAAAGAGCAGTAGCCACAAGTCCTTTTCTCCAGGCCATATCTAAGAGAAAAGGCAGTGGCTATGTTTTGTGAGCAATGGTTTGGGTATTGGAGCTCCCATGTAGAAGGTGCTGGGAATGTTCTACTTAACCTGAAGCTTTTAATCTCTTCCTCCAAAAAAGATGTAAAGGATGCTGAGTAGGGTAGTGATTGGCTGGAATGTAGTTGACAATTATCGTTTATGATATTATGATTGGAACATTTATCCAATGGGCTCTTTGTCCATTAAAGTGGGCTACCAACAAAGGGAACCAAAGAGGGAAGAGATAGAAGCTGTAGGAACAAGATCACTGCCTGGCTGACCAGCACACCCTGAGCATCTCTGCAGATATAATGACAAAAAAATTAATGTAAATTTTCATCACTTCATGGAACACTGCACATTTTTACAGACCCAGCTCAATAGCTGTTTCTGGTGATGGAAGAACATTAGGAAAGACAAAGACAATTTTCCTTAGAATCAAAGGAAATAAAAGCTCATTAACAAAAGATTTATGAACAAAGACTGCAAAGTAGCATTATTTTCAGTTCATTCCTACCTATGAGATAGCACCCTTGCTTTCAGCAGCTTCCTCCCATGGCCCACCACAATTTTAACTCCTCTGCAAGTCCACATTCTTTTGGGAAGTTTCTTATAGTAGCATGAGGAGTAGGTGTTTTGCAGTCCTCTGCAAATTACCTCTGCCAGAGTATATGGTATTGAAGAACACTTGGGATGGGAAGAGACCCTATGTGATCAGCACGCTCACAAATGCGATCAGGTTCTGAGTAATTAAAGGGAAATAGCTTCTGGCCCAAGTGGACTGATCCAGCGCAATGTGGAAAACATCAGTAAGCCCATCTTAGAGCTGTTTAGACGTCCTTACTATGCGAAGATACATCACAAAATTTCCCACAAGTATCCTGTGCCACAGTGAAATAGCTAAACATTTTCTCTTCCTGGATCCTTTAGGGCTGATCAGTATTTTGGAGGCGCTGGCACAAACGGATGAGAGGTGCTGCTATCCTAGAGTACTGGAAATTGAAATAACTTTAGCATCTTCCTTTGGAGATATTGGTCTTCTATCGGGATTAAGAGTATTAGCAGTTTACTAAGGCATATGTAACCTGGACTTTTGCTAATCTATTATATGGGTGTGAAAATGAATTCATCCCATGATACAGGACATTGCAAGTAGATGTGACTCACTACAGGTCTTTATCTTCCTTTGCAGCACGTAGCACTGATTGGAGATTGAAACCAAATAACAACAGTAGGAATCTGGGTATAAGGAAAAAATGGGGGTTCTGAGAGCCTCCACAGATCAATTATGCTGAGAACAGATTTTCTTTGTGATATTGCATGCAGTGAGGATGCTGTGTGACTGTAAATTCACTCTGTTAGTGCACCATCTGTCTTTGCTTGGAAACTCCTCATTTGCAGCAGCCTCGATAGGTGCATAAAAAATGGCTCAGGTTTATAGATCAGAAAAAGCAACGTCTGTGCCATTTATGACTTGATTTCTACCAAAATGAGCTTAATTTATCTAAATTCGGTTCTACAGCCAAGTATAAATAGATTCTGTCTAGACAGACACTGTAATAGAGAAGTGAGACACAGGTTTCAACTATACCATGCTCCTGACTTTAGTAGATTGATCCAGAGGCATTTCCAGATGAACTATGCTATCAAGAAAAGAAAATGGAAATGGTTCGTCATGCTTTCATCTTTTAGGATTCCACTTCTTGGATTAGCACACTCTGGGAGATGAGACCAAAAATGAAGGGGCCCCCACAAAATTAGTGCAATAGCAAAAGTAACAGGGAACGGCCTGCTGAGTTACTGCTCCTGTGCTGAAGTCTCCATGACAGACACATTGACATAGAGGCTGTGCTTTTATGCCATACTTTTTGTAGCATCCCTCTGGGATTTTCAAGCGCAAAAGAGGGCAACAACATTTACTGAGGGTGACCACGAGGTTATGGTGGGAAAGCAGATGAACAGGTGAAGCTGTTGGATATATGGTCAACACTATCCTTCGGCATGCTCACGGAAGAATAGGTTGTATTATCTTGAATGCAGGAAAAAAATAACAGTAACAAACAACACAACATAAATCCTCCATTGGTTTAACTTGGATTTTCATGAAGACATTGTTTATAACGAAACTCCAAAAACAAGTGCATAAATTCTGCACGTTGGTGGGTCAACAGTTGGACTTGATCTTAGTGGTCTTTTCCAACCCTAACTACTGTGTGATTCTATGATTCCAGTTAAACAAAGAAGTCACAAATAAGTCACAGAGGGCAATCCGGGGTGACAATTTAGGTCAGCTTTCCTTGAGGTCATTATGAAATGTCAGGCCTGAGAATGTGAGGTGGTGAGAAGGCTGGGATAAGAACAAAGCTATTCTGCTTCAGTCATCGAATCTACATCAGTGGTAGTAGATCCTTTTCTAAAGGAAAGAATTGCACACATCAGAAATTGCATTGGCTGCTCCATAAGTTATCATAAGCAAAGTAGCAAAGATCATAGGATGATGTTATTAGATTTGTTTGATGCTACACTTAGAAGAACTTTGCTCAGTACCCGTTCTTGAGTGCATATGCGACCTGGCATTGATTTTACTTACTTAGTAAAGAGTATGAAGCCACATTTGCCTTGTTTTTCAGACATGTAAATATAGTTTTCATTTTGGAGGGAGGAAACACTGATTAACAAAAGAAATTAAAGATGCAGCTCTAGGAGAAGAAATCAAAAGAGCCACAGCAATAAGGAAGGTTTACTTCCTGGCAGTTTTTAATTGCAGATCAAATGAGGAATTAAAAGAAACTTTATTGGACTTTTACAACAAACAGAAATCGAACGGATCTCTTTACTTTCTGATTAAGCTCAGCCTAGGCAGCCAGGAGTAGTAAAATCACTTTCCAATGTGACCAGACTCTCCAGATTGCATGGTATTGTTCAGATAAAGTGGCAGGATGATGACTCACTCATCAGCCAGTGCGTAGGAAAGTGCATGCACAAACAAGTGAGAGTCCCAGAAGACATCCCTGGGATGAAGATTTAAAAGTCAATATACTTCCATTTTAAACATGCTCTACCAGATTGTAAAAATAGTTTTATACCTGCTCTTGCTGGAACTTCACAGAAACCCAAGCGAGCTACCAAATGTCATCTACAAGTTATTTATTCAGAAAGCTTTTAACCTGAGGCAAAACTGTTTTGAATGTGTAACGTAATTAGGAGATGTGGGGTTGATCCCCCACTGCAGAAAGCATTTGGCTGAAATGATGGATATTTTTAAAAAGAGCAAATAGGTGGTTTTCTGCAACACATTTACATAGCCAGCTAAATCCTTTAGATTTCCAAAAAATTAGATGGAATCCTGTCTTCATAGGAAGACTGGATTTTGAAACCAATGCAGGGAATTTAGCTGTTGGGTATAAATGCTTGAGGATAGTCCTCAAGGCTCTGTATCCCAAAGTAAATACGGGGTAAATATGGAGATTTGCAGAGTGATCTGAAGATGCTCCACAATTGGAATTAGATGAGCTGCCTTTCAAAACCAAATGGCCTTTTTCAACTCCAGCGTGCACAGCAGTATTCCCACTGCCTGAGCTTGGACTGTGGTTGCTGTTGGTATCATGCTCTGAATATATCAAAGGAAGACAAAGGGATAATAGTAGTTCTACCAGCATTGAAGGTATTACATAGGTTTAACCCAGCCGAGCATTTTAAATAAGATGCCTCAATCACTGTTTTTTTTTTTTTTTTTTTTTTTTTTTTTTTTTTTNTGCACGTTTACCTCTTATTTTTACCCTATATATGAAAATACTAATCGTTCTTTACCCTTTTAAAATGTCCAGTTTGTCAAGTATGTGCAAAAATTGTCTGAGCTAATACTGAATTATTTCTTTTGAATAGACTTGGTGATGTTAGCAGCTGCATTGCATTTTCTTAAAATACTGATTGCTCTGCAATTCCCAGTGGAGCTGTCTAGAGAAAATCGATGAGCTTCAGTTGAAGAAAGGAAGGAGAGAATGAAGAGGTAATATTTTCATGTATGTAAATTGCCAGGCATATTAATCAGAATGAAGAGAAGGAAATACCAAAACTAAAGTATATAGGAACTTTACAAAATCTAACGAGTTTCTCTTTCTCTTGCAGCAAATAATAAGTAATGGGGTCACTGAATGAGGAGAAAAGTCATTCTAAATGTAATTTAGTTCTCTCTTCCACAGAAAAGCACTGCTCAAAAATTACTCTTTTAAATGCATAATGAAAGTATTTTTATATATATATATATACATATATATATAAGCACAAGGAACATCTTTCATAGGTAAACTTTTACATCTCTAAATATAACAACTCCATACCAAGTCTGTGAAGCCTGTGATTCACAACCAAAAGATGGATATTCCAAGTCTCTCATATTTTACCATCTCAGAGATGTTATACAGAGCAGTAATTAGCTGTTGACATGAGACTACATTAGAATCCAGCTTTCAAAGTGCCCCAGGAGTTGTATTTGCCCAGAACTGAGCTGTTGGGGACTGTGTTCTCTTCCAGCTAGCAAGATGTGCCAGCTGTCTTTGGAAAGCCTCAAGCAATCCAGTCTCTGGCCTGAGCAGTCCTACAAATCCTGCCATCAGCATCTGCCTCATCACCTCCAACTGTCCTTCCCATTCTCTCTGACATTCACTAAACATTTGCTGGATTGCTTTTACAAATGTGACAGCTATAGAAAAAAGTCTCTTTCATATCTAGGTACACATCAGGCAAATGCAGTTGTTGGTTTTTCCTATTTCTTTTGACCTGCCAGGCTGGATCCAAGTCTTTCTGCCGATAGCTTGTGGGAAGTTATAGGAAGACATCCTAAACTGCCTTCTGTCTCAGCCTGGAATATGCCACAAGCATGTTATACCCAGCTGTTTCTTTTCTTCGCTATGTGGATGTGCTTTGTTCAGTTAATGTTGTTGCTGAGATCCGCAGACTGAAATGCTATTTAAGAAATGGTCCTGTAACAAGAATTACTGGTGCGTGAGCACATTTATGAAATATTATCTCTTTCATAATTCAAAACCTTAAAATCTCTGAGCTCTGCTTTATCATGATTAGCAGATGTAGGAACACTTCTCTCTCTGTTGCTTATCAGGAAGAGCAGGATCACGAGTTCTTGACTCTCATCAAGCAGCTATTTTCTTATCTTTTGGGGCTAAGCTGCAAGGAATTGATAGAAAATACATACATGTTGGCTCTGAACTTTTTGATTAAATGTAAGGGCTGAATATATAGCTGCAGCACAGTAAAGAGCAGCAGTCAGTTGTGGCCCTACGTTAAATGTATGCTACATGGTTCTAGAGCTCGGTTTTATTTACCGAACAAAGTCTGTGTGGCCACACTATCATTTTTAAGGCCATTGCCATGTAAAGCAGGTTGTGGTGTAACCCAGTAAATCTTGCATCAATCTCCAGCTTATCTAGACCGTCTCATTTTTAAGGAAGCCTTTAAAATATTAAGAATTCTAGCAACAAAGTGTGACATTACTACTTATTCCTGCCATAATCAAAGAAAGAAAGAGTGAGTCTCAGAAATGCTTCCACCTGGGAGTGTGGCTGACTTTCCACTCACTTAATCAATCTCCTCCAAATCTGACGTCAAGATTTTGGTCCAGGGACTTTTCTACTCTATTTTTGCTTTATCTATAATAACTGGGACAAAAGAGATTGTGAGCCCAACACTAAGACTTCATTTCAGAATATAAGCCCTCTTCTCCACTCCTAGCATGGCCCTAAATGCCCATAGGATTTGGTTAATCTTTGATTAATCTTTCCACCTAATATCAGCAGATACATCCTAAGAGCAATACCAAGATTAGGTCTTGTATTTCCCCCTAGAAATATAAAATGTGATATTACTTTGTTATGAGTCAGATTAAAAGATTTTTGTGTGGCTTTTTTTCTTTTTTTTCTTTTTTTTTCTTTTTTTTTTTTTCAGGAACACAGTGCCTCTGATTCTCTACATAAAAGAAACATACAAACAAGCAAAAATTCCAAGTGAAAGACCTGTGCTAAGTCATGAGAGAAGATACACGGTGGAGTTTTAGGATCTCTGAAAACTTTGATGGCTTTCAGAGTAAGTACACCCATTCTGTTGGTTGCTCAAAGGTAATTTCTCATTGAAGTATAAAGGCAACTGTTCCAGGATTTGGCCCCTGGAAAGCAGAAATATGCAGGAGAATGAACCAGATGAGAAATCCTAGAAAGACAACGCATATCTTGTGCTGGTCTGGTACACTTTGTTCCCAGCTTATTGTAGCAAAATGAAACCTCGTTAAAAGGTCAGCTTGGAAAGAGAGGAAATGGGCCAGTTCTCAGGAGACATTTTTGTCAAATTTCCAAGAATACGAATGCAGTTTGGTCTGAGAAAGGGCCCTGTTCAATATAATAAGCTTGAGAAGAGAAAAGGCAGGCAAGAACTTGGTCACTACGTCAGAAGTCAGAAGAAGCTGGCTCCACCCTAGGTTCCTCTCCACCACCTCCTGGATTTGCCAAGGAATGGAATCCATTTGAAGGGAGTATTCAGTAATCAAACTATCACCTCTTCTTATCAGATGTTTTCCAGCCACTTCTAGAAAGGCTGATAACTGAGGGAGGGAGGATCTAAGAAGTTCAGCATCTTAGAGATCTGGACTTAAACCCTAGTGGACAAGCAGTGTAACAAGGGGCTGAGCAATTCTCAAACCTCTTGTGCATTGTATACCATTGACAAATAAGCATAGATACCCACTTTGATATATATGAGTGTAAATATATTTAGATCTGTAGCTTTACCATTTGTAATAATTGATGTTCTCTGACTGATAATTGCTCTTTTCAGAAAAAAAAGAAATATATATATATATATATATAATCCATGTTATGTCAGCTGAATTCTTGGTTCTGTTGAAGTAAAGGGCAACTTTACTGATCACATCAATAGATAACCAGAATCATGCAGGAAGACTATTAGGTTCTGTTCTGAACTCTCTAGCTCAAATCCAAATAAACCCCACTTGTATCTGGAAAGTGAACCCACGCTTACAAGGAGATAGCTAAGACAAAAGTTTAGATTATTCAGCAGAGTTATCTCTGGAGATCTATTGCTCCAGAGTGAATCCAAGCTTCACTTCCATGAGTATAAGTTAGGATGAATGTTACAGCGGTCAACGGTTAATTTTAAAATCTGAGTCTAGTTTTAAAATCTGAAATATGTAAGCCAAACTTTTNTTGAAGGCTTTGTTATTACACAGTATGCTTGAAATAAAGGTTGGAGAAGGAACAGAAAGGAAAAGATGATGGGTGAAATTCTGAAAGTCTAGAAATCCTAAGGAAATTCTGATTTTCACAGGGACAAGATTTCATCTCTAATGCACTGATTTGATCACAAAAACCTGTAGCAAACACTTTATGAAATCAGCTATCTCCCATTTTACTGATTGTGAGGTGCTGTTTTCAAGTAAGATATGTCTTCCATCTGAAATCTCAAGCATAGAGTTTTTCAAGGTAGTTTCTCCTTTGATGGTAAACTTGATAATTCACCAAGCAAGTCTTATAGAGCAGGGTTGAAATATGAGATTTGTCACTCCAAGAAAGTGCTTCTTTCTCTCTCTGTTTAGAGGGAGAAACATTTTCCTTGTCTTCTATTTTGTTGTGGGAAATTAAAATGTATTTTTTATTCATGTTTCATCAATGGGAGCTATTGAAGTGTGGCAGTATATTTTTAGGAAGGCCGAATGGTTATTTTTATAAGTCTCTGTCTAAAAATATCTCTGTATATTTGAAACACTGCAGGATCTTGGCAGGATTCATAAACAGAACATTTAACCCTTGAGATCTCCTTCTTAATAGAAGCCTTTGAAAACCAACTAGCCCCAACTGTAAGCTATTCATGACTGAGATAAACATGGCAGTCAGATGTCTCAGACCAGGTCTCAAGCTGGAGGTAAACCAGGAAGTGACCAGATTTGACCTTGTTTGTTCTATTGTTCTTGAAACCATATTCTATAAAAATCTAGCTTCACACATTGGCTCAACATCTGTGGTTACTGGCCCAAGTTCCATGGTTCCATATTGCCATGTCTATCACGCTTGTTCCACCAGAAAGCCCTGGAGATCTCCAGGGCTTCTGCAATTCTCTGGAATGGTTTATGTGTTATATAAGAAGCCATGTGCTAAATGTTCCTAAGTCTGGCAACACTTGACTGACTTTCCTCCTCTTCTGCAGCATCCTGGTGCCTATTTGGTTGCCCTTCCTTCTCTGCCTGCTAATGTTGCTTGTTGGATTTGGAGATGAAGGGACTTCATTTAGGAGCTGCTTCTCCTTCTACCAGAGTGCCCTTTCCTGAATGTCTCATTGTCTCATGTTCAGAAAGGTTATTCTGGTGGAGAAGCCATTTTTATATGATTTTTAAAGTGGATCTCATTTTAGGGATCCATGAACTGTGGACTCATTTGCAGCGCTGGGTACAGTCAAGATAATCACTCAATGAACAGCTCTACTTGACAGTTTACAGTTTCCTGAAGTAGTCTTCTTCCCCTTAACAACAGTGTTTGGGTTTCTGCAACATCACTGGTAACTCTTGCATGCAGTTTTGCTTTGGCTGTACACTGGATCCTGGGACAGGAACAATCAGCTTTTGCTTCCCTGACCCATGCAAGTTTATCCCCCTTTCTGACAGGATGAGGTTCCTTACATGATCTCTTCCTTTCAAGATCTATCAGGCAAATTTTCAGACTTCACTGAATAGTGACAGAGATGAGGTTTGATGGAAGATTTGCATACAAAAAAGGTCAGATTACTTTTTGGTACATGACATCAAGACTGAAGATTCAATAACATTACAAATAGGGAAGGAGGGCTTTATCCCATTGTGCCACATAGATTCATACAGATTGGAAAAGATTTCTAAGGTCATCAAGTCCAACCATCAACCCATCCCCACCATGCCCACTAACCATGTCCCTCAGTGCTACATCTTAGGAATCTGATGAACTAACCAGCTTTCTGGAAGTAGTCAGAGCAACCTATGAGAAGGAAATTTGTTCACCTTTGTGAGGATACGTTCAGAGTAATACAGCTAGAAAGAACCTGACAAAAGACTGGGCATGAGAGAGTTTGTGGATGTGACACTCAGTGATTATCATATCTCTTTGACAGAAAGTCTGAAACAGTCGTTTGGAATACCCATGGATGAGGGATTTCCAATTAGTTTTCAGAAGTGCAGTAACTGATCACCAATTATGTAATTATTTTAATTAGAGAAAATTACATGCCTGGCACCCTTAGCATTACACCTGCCACAAGCTGAGTCCCGTGGTCTGATTCCAAGACTGCTTTATTTAAACCATAACTGTTCAAAAACATCACTGTGCCACATCAGACCTCTATCATTTTTGGTTTAGACTCTAGCCCTGATGTGCCTTCCTGAGAGACAAAGCCCCAGATAGTCTTCAATTTTTGGTATTTGTTTTCAGAGCATGGTTTCCATGATTTGGGGAGTCCTGTCCACACCCTGGCAAGGGCAGAATTGGGTTTGTGTATAACAACATCTCTACTGACGGCCAGTTCTTACTCTGACTACCACTGTGAAAAATCCATCGTGGTGCAAAATTCTCAGGGTAGAGCATCATCCAAAGAAACAGTATCAGAATGTCATTATTCCTGTGTAAATGCAAAAAATGCAAAAAATATACCACCAATCTGTTGAAGAAATAAAAAAGTTTAAAACAAAACCAATAGAAAGTGTTCACTATGAAGCATAGCAGAAGGAAGAGCCCCTGAAACTCTGTGTAATTACAGACTCAAAGGGAATTCTAAGCAAGATGGGGGTGTGCATACAAATCTATTCATGTGCAAATAGAGAAACCTCCACAAAGAAACACTTTTGACTGTAAATGAAGAGCCATCAGTGGAACTGCAGACAGAAATTTTCCTCACTTTTTCCAAGGATAATCGTACCAAGGGATGATAAAGATGTCAAAGTACAGGGATATTTGGGTACGATGTGGGCACTGAGGTGCTGAAAGTGGTAGGAGTTGAACTTAGGATTCAGGAAAGAAAAGATTTGGGTAGAAGTTAGGGTGGGTTCTGCTGAACTTTTGCCTGTGCTTCCTTTGTCTTTCCAGCTTTCCTTTACCTTGTTATTATATGCTATTCTTTTCTTGCATCTCCATAAGAGCTGGAGAAGGAGATCTCATCTGTACCACTCAACGCCCCCCGCTTTGAAACATTCCCTAGATAAGAATGCATGAGGAATGGTACATCTTGTGAGCCTCAGTACCTCTGCATTTGCTTCTGTGGTCCACACCACCTGGGTTGAAGGAAGAAAACCCTTCCCTGAGACTTATTTGTACCACCTGGGCACCCCAGGCACTTCCAGTCCCTAACCACAGAGAAGTCTCCCTTTTGGCAGAGTAAGGTCCATTCCTGTGACGACCTTCAATATTTCATCCAGAGTTTCTGCCAGGTATTTTTGCCTGGGGACATTAAGTATCTTGGCCATGTGCGCCCACACTCAGAGACTGAATGTGAATCCGTTGCTTCCACAACCAACATCTCCCTCTCTGCAGAACCAGTTAACACTTTGTATATTTGAAGTAAAGAACTGATTATTTGGTAGGGTACGCAGTGGAAAATAAAGTATATGTCAATGAGAACACGAGACTCTTTATGCCTGTTCTTGTATTCTTTAGTAATCCGAAAATTGAGATTCTCAATGTTTCCTCTTTTCTAGGAAGGATATTGTGATAGAGAAAGTCATCCTGATGGACAATAGCACTACACTGAACCATAAAAACACATTCTTTTCAGGAGAAAAGGACAAGTATCTATATAGTACTGCCTAAAGATCATGTCTTGCTGGATTTTTCTAACAAAATAAACTTTACATGCGCTGCATTTCTTTCTTTATAAACAAGGTTGAAATATCACTTCACCTGGGAATGGAATGACGTGCAAAGAAGCAGTCATCCAAATGACTACTGAATACGTGTTCTCAGCAAATCCATGCATGTGCTTTAAATGTCAAGTTTCTGTCTCTTTCACATTTATTCTCTTTGACATTTAAAGGCTTTTATGCTCAGTGCCAGGCATCACCTAGATCTACTGGCCTGCTGCAGATAAAAGAAGGAAGAATTACACTGAGTTTTAAGAGAACTCAATTGTTGAACTACATCACATTATTTCAGAAAATTGCCCAGTCTTGATTTAAAGATGTGAGAAAAAGTGACTTTGGTATGTCCTGTGGTAAACTGAGAGAGCTTAGTTATTTTGGAAGGCAAAACCATGTGCATGGTCATGTCAGAAATCTTTACTCACTTGGCCAGGCATCATGAAGGCTTCTAGCTTTCTGCTGGAAATATTAAAATGAACATCTATATTCTCTCACATACATGAACCTGAACGTCACTTGAACATTTAAAGAAATGTGGAGAAAAGTACACAAGAACAGATATTGCAGCTCACTAAAGCCCTTATTGACTGTGGCTATGACCATCACTAGTTTTCCTTGATTGTTCTTTCTTGCCTTCCCCCAGCATCCTAAACATCAGAGAATAATCAGTCACTGTATCTTCACTGCTGTCAGCACTAGTGTAGGGTATAGAAATCATATCTGCAAGTCTTCTATGCAGTATGGCTATGATAAAGAACTGGAAACTCAAGAAAAAAATATAAACCTTATTTCCCAGTCCTTGCACTGAGATGTGATCTCCTCTCTGCCTTAATGTTCACAATATTAAAACCTTGTCTATTAGGTGCCCACAGATCAACAGCATTTCCTCTTTGTTATCCTCCACATGGACTTTTAAATACTCTGTAAGACCATATTTAGTGGTATAATGTTCTCATCTGCTTTGCAAAGAGGTCAGTTTTCAGCAACATCTTCGGCAGCAACTGACTTAAGGCCACGGAGGAGAGAGTTGCCATGAAGAACTGCTGGTATAGCTGTGTTTATGCTTAGGGCAAAGATCAGTCCGTCACACTGAAAATAGTCATCAAATCAGACTTTTTAATATTACTGCTATACAAATGATCGCTAAATGTAATGTCCCTCCTCCTTCAAAATAGCAGCATAGCAGCAGGAAAAACAGTTGCTGTGACACTTCTTCTTTGGCTGAGTGCATACTGGGAAAGCTAATTCTGAACTCACTTGACTGCTTTCAAGACAACACATTTCCAATGCTACGTGTTATCCAAATTTACAATCTCTCTGGAATAGAAGATGAGGAGTTTGACTTTGATGGAGTTGGTGTACTTGAGGTCAAAGTGAACCTCATTCCCTACTGCTAAGTACAAATGAAATCTCATAATGCTGTGTGAAAGTGAAATAAAAGCCAAAAGCTAACAATTCCAGATGTGTGTTTGTCTCTGTTCTAGCATGGAATGAAGGTAAAATAAAGCTTTTTATTTTTCAGTTAAACTTTTTGATAACATCATCTGAAAGACCATGAGTTAGTCACACAGATCAGACTTCTGACTCCAAAACTTTTAAAGATGTTCAAGAGGAGTTCAATTACTGAAAGCCCTGGAAGTTTTGCACTGGGAATTCTCACACTTTAACACCTCCTGGAACAAAGCAACTGAACATCAGTCTCTGATTAAATTTGTGTGAGCAAGAAATGAAAATGACTGGAAGCATTTTTAGTCCTGTAAAACTTAATTTATCTATTTTTCAATAGAACAGTTGATTACAATGCACAAACTGGCAAATTTTACACATTTCCTTGCCATCTTGCTTCAGTATCCAATTTTGAGATATCCAGTTTCCAGCTAAGGTTGGATGATAAGTACCTCCCTTATGAAGACAGGCTGAGGGAGCTGGACTCGTTCAGCCTGGAGAAAAGAAGGCTGTGGGGTGACCTCATTGCAGCCTTTCAGTACCTAAAGGGAGCCTACAAACAGGAGGGGAGTCAACTCTTTGGATCCCTTGCAGGACAAGGGGAAATGGTTTGAAGTTGAGGGAGGGAAGATTTAGGTTGGATGTCAGGGGGAAGTTCTTTACAGAGAAAGTGGTGAGGTGCTGGAACAGCTGCCCAGAGAGGTTGTGGATGCCCCGTCCCTGGAGGTGTTCAAGGCCAGATTGGATGGGGCCCTGAGCAGCCTGGTCTAGTATTAAATGTGGAGGTTGGTGGCCCTGCCTGGCAGGGGGGTTGGAGGTTCATGATCCTCGAGGTCCCTTCCAACCTGGGCCATTCTGTGATTCTGTGATTCTGTGATTCTGTGATAAGCACAGCAGAATATTGTGCAATAAAAACAGGTGAGCTATCAGCAAGCCTTTTCCCTTAGTTTCTTCCATGGTTATTTCTTTTAATAAGGTGGATATCTGTACTACAGAACTTGCACTACAGCAGAATTATTTTCAGAGTATGACATATATGCTAGATTAGGGGTCATCACTAATTAAATTTCTATACTGTTTTGCACAGCCATGAATTTCACTGAGGGAGTGTAACTTTGAAAATGCTTTCAAATCCATCAATTTCCTGAGCACCTGAGTAAAACAACTGCTCAACCAGTTAGGCTAATTGCCAGTGAAATATAGATCACAGTGATCCAATTCAATTACAATGTATTTTTTTTTGAAAACACAAACTATCAGTTCAGAAACTCCTGCATGAGGGAGAATTTAATTGTATTTAGTAAATGTTTTTGTTGTTAAGTAAGTATGCTTGGACACACAGAATAATACTATCTGATACGGCATTAGAGTTTTGCTACTTTTAGCTTCAAATTCATGACCACATGACAGAATAGGAGATTAGCAGAAAAACAGACCTTCGTTTATGTCTCTTTTTGTGAGATCCAGAGCACCCATATGACATAGAGGGGAATTAAAATTTGTTTTCTAGCCTTAGTCACCTAACCTTGATCAGAGTTACAATGGTTTACTTACTTTGTTGGACACATCAATTGACAATATTACTGCTCTTCTCTCTCCAAAATACTTCAAAAGGAATATCATCTCCTTAATGTTTTTACTGTGATAAAACACTAATGAACTACAAATGGACAATCTTTAGCTGTCAGTGAATTGCCTATTTATTTGGAAAGGTTTAAATTTTTGAAACGTCTGCAGGAAAACACACTGATTCTTCTCTCTGATATTAATTCATGTTTTCATCTCTTTATCCCCATTGAAATACAATATAGAAATATCTGTCGAGGATCAAGACTCCAATAAACTAAATGTTGAAATTGAAATATCTCAAGCAAACACAAAGGCCACACGTACGTTTATTTTTTCTGCTAGGAAGGCACAAGCAAGGGTGTGTTTGAAAATCTAGGAGGCAACTAATACAACCAATCTTACCCTAGAACATCTGCACATTTCTTTAGCAACGCAACCAGTCCCTGGAGAGCAAGGCATCCTTCAAAGCAATCTATGCTCAACAGGAGATGGAGGACTCCAACAGTAGCCACGGAGTTTTGTTTTCTTCTCCCCTCCCCCTGCAATCTTTGGAGGTATTTATCTCAAAATCATGTTTTTCTTTCATCACTGCTGCTCCAGAGGCCCCAGGAGCATTGAGCAATGTGGAAGTGGTGCACACTGAATCACAGGGTGCCTTCAGCCAAGGCGCTTAGCAAACTCCATGGTTTCCCCATAAGGTCTTGTCATTATCCGGGGATTGTTCTCACGCTACGCAAGCGGTAAACTTAAAGTTACATCTGCTTTGCTGACCTTGCCTGAAGACTGAACATTGTTTGCGTGTTCTCTGACTTGGAACACTCTGTGTAACTCCTGAAGTGGGAAGGAAACATTTTTCTCTATTTCCTGTGTCCTGTGTGAACTTTTCCGTGTAAAACGTGTTTGTTTTTTAAACATAGAAATTGAATGGAAATCAGTATTTTCCTTCTGTTACACCCATCTAAAATTCACCCACAGGAACTCTGGTTTTCAGCTGGTACAAGAACTACAGTGGAGAAAGAGGAGTCTTGGGAACAGCCATAATCACCATCCAACGGATAACGTATCATCTGTGAAATCAAAGTGCCTATTGCAAAAGAGTGTGAATGTATCCTTTTCAAGACAAACTGAAGGCTACAGGAAAGCCAAAAGCACAGGGTCTCCTTTAAAAACAAAATATTTAAGTGACAAATGCACACCTCCAGCTGGTTGCATCTCTAAGATTCAGGTGTTGCTATGCCAGCAGGAGACACGCTTACTAAAAGAGAACTACCATGGGAAAATTGCAATCTACATAGACAAAACAGACAGAAATCCAGGTGAGCTCAATTACTTCTTACATTTTTATAGCAACCTCAGTCAAACAAGCTGAAAGGTTTGATCTAGATAAGATTATTTCATTAGGTGAAATTTCATGAAGTAAGATACTGTGTCTAATATATTCTTTGACAGATTGAGGGGGGATAAGGGAGAGGGGTACCACTAGTTTGTAGCAGATTCTTTATCTAACTTAGGATATGACTGGTCACACTCTGAAAGTGCATTCTTCTTTACTAATGTTATATTAGATGTTGTTGTCAGAGAGTCTACTTTAAAAGAGCTAAAATAGGTTAAAAGAATGTCTAAGAGTCACAATTTCTAAATAAGAGTTTTCTGACTCCTGAACTGATTCTGTCCACTCTTCATATCCTTCAGAAAGAGAAGATGATTGCTGCTTTCAAGCATTTGCTGGTCCCTACCATCTGTGGAGGTTTAAACTCTCCTCTCCCACGAGGCTCCACTAATGGCTAAGACAGGTAGCAGAAAGGTCATCTACTAGACAATCTACTAGTGTTGTTGCCTGAAATGGGGAGGCTGGTTTCCAGTTCCTGTTCCAAAGGCTATTTGTACCTTTTTATCTAGCAATTTTTCAAGAATTGATTATGATTACGTGGTATCCTTCCCATGCTCCACAAATAGGTTGAAAGGTCTGTAACTCAGATACCATCTAGTTCATGTTGGAGAGGCAAAAGTTGGAGCCAGTCTAGAGATCTAGATCTTCTGTCTCCATTTGACTATAATTACGTGATAGAGGGGCAGGAAATCTCTCACTCTTGGATTTTTAATCTAGCATCATTTGCTGGAATAAAACCAAGTTGCACTTAGAGACTGGAAGAGATCACAAGGCCACAAGCTGCAGGAGCAAGTTTCTTTCCAAAGTAAACCCTTATGGAATGACAGTTGGGTTTCCTGTCATGGGAACATCTTACAAAGTCAACTCTTATAGAGTGGGAGACATGGAGATGTTGAGATGACATCTCTCATGCCTCTGTGATATGGATGTGCAGATTAGAGGCAGTCAGACACACCGTTTTTTCTTTATTTTAAAGGCCATTCTGTTTCCCTCTCATTTATCACACAAATGAGAGAAAGTTAGAAATCCATCAACCACGCTTATCAGAGCAACACACACAAAAAAGGAACAACTGATCAAATCTTTCTTTCAGTAAAGAACCCACCTTGAAGATAACTATAATTTTTACAAAATGTTGAGATAAAATTTGTACATGAATGAAATAAAAATGATTGGCATTGCTTCATCTCTGGGACAGTGCTCATAAGAAAAGAACAATAGAAAACATCTTCATTTAACAGATACAAAATATTTGCAACACATGCTCATAGGTGCTTTCCTGCTAAGCTCAAAAACATGTTTTAAAACATATGAATTACTGATCTCCTTCTGGTTTCAGCTTGCAGTGTCTTGTCCAGTGTCCTTGGCACATAATCAGCACTGCTTAAATAAAGAGGGCTGCTCTACTCTACTCTCTTTCTGCCTGCTTAGAAACCTGTGGAAGATTGGGAAAGAATCCCAATTCCACATGGAGCACCTGGAAAGCTAAACCAGCTGGTAAGCTGATAGGTTCAAGAGAACAGTAGTTATCATTTGGCAGCAACTTCAGAGGCAAAAAAAAATCTGAATTTCTTTACCAATTTTATACAGAATAACTGACGATGCTGAGGAGTAAGATTAAAATATATTTCTAGGACAACTGTAGGCAATATCAGGATTACAATTAGGATTAGTTTATCTTTTAAGCATCTAAAGATTACTTTTATCTCACATCTGTTACAGAATTAATATTGGATATACAAAACATGGTACCTAGGGGACTGTCAGCATACTATATACAGAGTGGAGTTTATCTCCAAATCCTAATATCCACTGTTCTTAAAATGTACCATGTCCATCCCTAGCACAAATAAAGCAGGTTTGCTTAAGCAGATTAAGATTAAAGGAACCTGATTAATAACAAGATGAGTCACAAATCATAATTTTCCTTACTCCTGTAAAAATTTTATCAATTAACTTTGAAAACAAAAAGATCTGTTTGAAAGTATGAGAGCTTCCGAGTACCAGTTTCAGTAGAGTATTCAGGCTTGTTATAACTGCATGGTATGTGAAAGCAACAAAAAGGCACATTACTCAAACAACATGCCTTACTTTCATGTGTATATGTGCACTCACACACAGAGAACGTTTTCCTTTTCTCCCACCCTACAAAGACGATCACTCTACACTGAGGGTGCACGTACATATGCTGATGGAAAAGCCAAAAATCACTGGGGAAAAACAACAAAAAAAAAAAAGACTGGCAGGAAGCCACAGAGATTGTTTACTTTGCCTCCCTTTGAGAAGTGTGACAGCCCTGTCCCCTTTCCAAGGGATTCCTCTCGCTGCTGGTGCTCTGACTGTAGACGTGGCTTTACCCAGAAGGGTACTGCTGAGCCGCGGGGCAAATGAATTCTTAGGCTTGAGATTTTGTTCCTGTTTTGTTTTATGGCATGCTCTCCCCAGTGGCAGAAGCATAGTTTTACCAATTAAAGTCATCTATGGAAGCCAGGAAGCAGGGAGGGCTCCTTGTCCCCATGGCTCTCTCTGTCCCTGCTGAGGTTGAGTAATGTCAAACATAGCAGTGGAGCTGTGGCTCCTGCAGAGTGGCTATTTAAACAGCTGCAGACTCCTGGGAAAGGCCATCCATACAACTCATCTGCCACCATCTGACCATAAATACTTGGAGCTGGCTGCACACAGCCAATATCAATTAAGATGGATGTTGGCAGTCACAACCAGATAAGGCACATCTCTTAAAAATTGTTGCTTTCTTCTTGATGGGTCCATTCTCTCCTCTTGAAGGACATCAGACCATACAGATACCATATCTATTCCTAAATGTCTGTATTGTTGGTTAAATAGATTTGGTTGACTTTTCACCTCTATAAAGTCATTCCTTTCTCTCTCTTCTTTTTTTTTTCTACATAACTTTAACCCCATGATGCACTACTCAGCTCACTCATGGTTCAATAGAGTTTCAGCTCGTTGCTGCACATCATGGATGCAAACTGTGTAGAATGCCTCAGGTTCTCCTAAGCATGGAAGATAGTAGGAAAATGTGTGGCATACTATTACCTGCTGGATCTAGGAAATACTAAATTCCTGGTTTCTTCTTCTCAGATCACTTAAGCAAGGTTCATGTAGTGATGGTAATCTGTATTTTACTGACTGGTTTCTAAATCTAAAGAATAGAAATTAAAAAAATGACACTTCCTAAATTCAGTCCCCCAATCTTTTATAGTTAATCTTCAACTTATCTAAAGATAACAGACACTCACTATAAATAAAAAGGTTGTGTTTTGCAGCAAAACACTACAGAGAAATGTATATATTCTAGTGATAACTGACCTTCCAATAACTGAAGTTGCCCTGTTACTTATTCAGGGCAGAAGATTGGATGTGATAGGATATCTTTGCTAATGTTCTTTCTGTCAGGTAAGTACAATCAAAAAGCAAATGAAAATCGTTCTGCCTCATGCATGGGACAGTTTTGCTAAAATTCACTGCAATCACATTTCAACTCAGAAGAACAGTATTCTCTTTAAAAATATGGGCATTGCTTTTTGCTATGCATCACAGTTAGTCCTTCTCCACAGAGTATAAGCACTCAGATACCATAAAGGTTAGGTCATGGTCGTGCTTAGATACACCTTTAGATAATTCAAGCTGTGCTTTCTGTTTCAGAAATCTTTCTGTATCCATCCAGTGTGCTCACTTCTTCCTGCTATTTCAGAGAGCTGGAGCCCATAGTGCCCAGCATGTTAATAATAGAGAAGGACAACTTTTGCCGTTGTTAATATGAGATGATCAACTCAGGTACAACACCAGAATGCTGAGGTAGATATCCTCCAGACAGAAGATTTTAGAGAGAAGGAAACAGTAGAGGAATGGATGTCCCATCTCTGGAGGTGTTCAAGGCCAGGTTGGATGAGGCTCTGGGCAGCCTGATCTGGTGTCTGGCAACCCTACCCACAGCAGCTGGAACTAAATGATCTTTAAGATGTCTTCCAATCTAAGTCATTCCATGATTCTATGAATTTACCCATATAAGTGTTTTTCATGGTCTAGGAAGTTCTATTAAGACAAAAGGAAACAAAATCCAAAGAATCTTCAAAGAATAAGTTGCTGTAGCACTAACCCATCCCACAAAACCCTTCCACATTTTAATTAGCCCATGCTGGGCCAAAATCCAACACCGTTGCCTGAATGCATACTTTTTCATGCCAAGAGTTAAAAATAGGATTTCTCTCACTAGATAACTTAGAGCTAATATCATCATGGAACAGCTCTTTGGGATTTGAGAAAAAGTAGCCTGAAGCAAAATGTCATTTTCTCTTTCCCCATCACTTTTATACAGTGAAAATATAAATCATTCAGGCAAGTACGGATGACAGTAACCACAAAGAACCAACAGGTCTCATGGACAAGAGTTTTTTCCTCTTTTTTCTTCTAGCTAAATATGGGGAATTCAAGCCAGGACATTTTTACAGGAAATGGTTGAAAATAAACTCTGGGGGTTACCACAAACAGCTTGAATCAGCTGTGTTGCATAGTCCAAAACAGTCCAACAAAGAACAAACAAACAAACAAACAAACCCAAAAAACAACATAACAAACAAACAAACAAAGGACCTCAACCAACACATCTGCAGATACTTAACTACAATTCAATCAAGTGATCACAAACACATGATCAAGATGAGGAAAAAATTAAAAATGTAGGTACCTCTGTCTCCAGTTTCAGAGTTGGTTGTTACCTTTACCATCCTCTTTTGGGAAGGCACTGGGCCATTTGGGGTTTATGCTCATGAAACTCCCACAGTTTTTTGTCCAGCAAGTCCTCTATAGTCTGGCTTCTCTCATGCCCACGAGAACTGAAGGCAGCTCAGGTCATTCTGATCCATGAGTCATCGACTGGTTGTGTTTGACTTGTGGTGATGGAGTGGAAAACAGTGCATACAGCCATGCTTGTGTGTTACAGGAAAGCACCCAGGTGCTCCCAGTGAGATGATAAATACGAAGATGTGTTTGGCACGAGGAAATGCAAACCTTGAGTGGCCTAACTGGACTGTGTAGCTAAAATCCTAATTGGAGGAATGTTTGAAGCCATATTTATTCAAACTATTTAAGCTAACCTATGAATGCTGTATAATTTACCATATTTGCCAATAGGTGGTGCTAATAATTTATGCTTTTGTATCTTCTGCTGGGCAAATGACTGAATAATTTAGCTGTACTGACTGTGTGCAGACCACCTATAGAGGAGATTTTTACCCCAGTATACTGCTGGGAAATGTTAATTTTGTTGAAGCAGCCACAGCATAAAGGTGGGAAGTAGTGAGAAAACCCTTATGTTTCAGAGAAAGAGTTATATGGCTAAACTAGAGTACTGTTCCTTTGCATGATTCAGAAAATAAATAAATAAACTAGGATTTTCATGGCCAGGCATACATCCCCCTGAACATTTATCAGCAAAGGACTTTCAGATACTTTTTCCTTACATCTACACTAAGTCAACAGCTGTATGTCAGAGAGGTCAAGAGGAAATGTATTCATTCACTGAAAGGAAAATTATCAGAAAATACCCTTTTGACAAAGCCTTTTACATTAAAAACCCACAGCTGCAGGCTATGTTGGGGTGCAGATCAATGTCAGCCAGACAGAAGAATGCTGAAGCTGTGGCAGCGGGGTTGGAACTTGATGATCCTGGAGGTCCCTTCCAACCCAAGCCATTCTATGATTCCTCTTCAGATTGGATATTATCTTTTAAATGATCAATATTGTTCATTTTCTTACTTGGTTTTTACATTCTGCTGCTTTAAACTGTTTCTTAACCCCTCCCCACTATAAATTTGTGATCTTGGATCAATATTACAGTGTAATGAAATGTCACTAATTACATGAAAGATGTTTAAGCAGCTTAAATAATTTTTTGAAGTCAACATATTCAATACTTGACGTTAGAAGGAGGAAAAGATTATAAGATGCCAGTAGAAAACATAGTGTACCAGAAAACGAGTTTTAGAAGCCAAATCCTTATCTTCAAAGTTAAGTCTATTTGGGTTTGGACAGTCTTTATGATTAGAGGTCATTAAGCACAAGTTGGCTGAGGTATGCTTGAGGGCTTGTAGAAGTGACCCCATTCCCTGGCAGGAAAGTGATGTTTGACAAACTCTCAGGATCCCCTTCATCTCTATGGTGAATTTTTCTCTCCCACACTGAGTAAGGAGGAAACCCTCTCCTCCATAAACCTCTGACTCATCACGCTTGGAAATTTTGTGGGTTTTTTGCTAACCTACTCACAGGAAATTTCTCCTAATGTCTTTAGTGCAGTCAGTTAGAGATCAGTGACTCAGTATTGGGGATGGGGCAACTATGGTCCTTGTGGGTCGATGAAATAGTATTTACTAGTCTGCTGCCTTGAGTGTCAGACATGCAAAAATCAGCAGTTTCTTTTGTTCCTAATTTGCTACAGAAACATTTCCTATTCCCTGGGATTGAGTATCAGCATACCAGACAGCTTGTGCCAGCTATTTTTGTGTCAAACTGCATTGACAGCAAATACATTTTAAAATTACAATTGTAAATTCACAGTGGGAGAGTGGCTTCAGGAAACAGGCCATAAACTCATAGCCATGAATGCAAAACCTTTTAAACCATTAAGGCAACGCATCTAAATGTTAGGCAATGCCTAACATCAGCATCAATGTGGGATACAAATGGAATCACTAGAGACCTTGCAATGACGATTCACTCAATACATCTATTTCTTTCTGACAGTGATTAATATAAATCTGTATGTCTCTTGTTGAAGTCCTAAATATTTATTACCAATTTCTAAGTATATAACAGAAGTGGAAAACAGGTCTTTAGGGGATGGATCATGTCTCAGGATTTATCATTCTTTGGTTTCTCCAGTCCTTTCCTTTACACACACTGAAGTCAATGTCATGCACGAGAGTCCTTGGTTCAATAGGAACCTCCCCATGCTTCTATGACCCTCAGCATTCAGACAGAACAATAAATTGAGATATCCAACAAGTGTCAGATTTTTGCTTCCCCCTCTTCCAGCTCCTGACTGCAACAGTGATAAAATGCAGTATTTCTTTTTTTTTACGGTTGAACTCCAGAGAACTCAGCATTATAACCTGACAAAGCATCCAAAACAAAGGCAAGTTGGTTTCCATGGCTGTAGAAACAAACATCCTCAGAAATGCTCTTAATTAAAAAGGAATTAATCAGAATGGAACTTCTGAGCACTTAATTTAATGGTGTTTCCCTTTCACACAGATACAGGTCTGGCCCAGTAGCTGCTGAATCAGAGAACCATAGAATCATTTGAGATGGAAGGGACCTTTAAAGGTCGTCTAATTGCTTTAATTCATTTTAAATGGAGAACACTTTGCTAACATGGTGTACTTCTGCACGTTTACCTCTTATTTTTACCCTATATATGAAAATACTAATCGTTCTTTACCCTTTTAAAATGTCCAGTTTGTCAAGTATGTGCAAAAATTGTCTGAGCTAATACTGAATTATTTCTTTTGAATAGACTTGGTGATGTTAGCAGCTGCATTGCATTTTCTTAAAATACTGATTGCTCTGCAATTCCCAGTGGAGCTGTCTAGAGAAAATCGATGAGCTTCAGTTGAAGAAAGGAAGGAGAGAATGAAGAGGTAATATTTTCATGTATGTAAATTGCCAGGCATATTAATCAGAATGAAGAGAAGGAAATACCAAAACTAAAGTATATAGGAACTTTACAAAATCTAACGAGTTTCTCTTTCTCTTGCAGCAAATAATAAGTAATGGGGTCACTGAATGAGGAGAAAAGTCATTCTAAATGTAATTTAGTTCTCTCTTCCACAGAAAAGCACTGCTCAAAAATTACTCTTTTAAATGCATAATGAAAGTATTTTTATATATATATATATACATATATATATAAGCACAAGGAACATCTTTCATAGGTAAACTTTTACATCTCTAAATATAACAACTCCATACCAAGTCTGTGAAGCCTGTGATTCACAACCAAAAGATGGATATTCCAAGTCTCTCATATTTTACCATCTCAGAGATGTTATACAGAGCAGTAATTAGCTGTTGACATGAGACTACATTAGAATCCAGCTTTCAAAGTGCCCCAGGAGTTGTATTTGCCCAGAACTGAGCTGTTGGGGACTGTGTTCTCTTCCAGCTAGCAAGATGTGCCAGCTGTCTTTGGAAAGCCTCAAGCAATCCAGTCTCTGGCCTGAGCAGTCCTACAAATCCTGCCATCAGCATCTGCCTCATCACCTCCAACTGTCCTTCCCATTCTCTCTGACATTCACTAAACATTTGCTGGATTGCTTTTACAAATGTGACAGCTATAGAAAAAAGTCTCTTTCATATCTAGGTACACATCAGGCAAATGCAGTTGTTGGTTTTTCCTATTTCTTTTGACCTGCCAGGCTGGATCCAAGTCTTTCTGCCGATAGCTTGTGGGAAGTTATAGGAAGACATCCTAAACTGCCTTCTGTCTCAGCCTGGAATATGCCACAAGCATGTTATACCCAGCTGTTTCTTTTCTTCGCTATGTGGATGTGCTTTGTTCAGTTAATGTTGTTGCTGAGATCCGCAGACTGAAATGCTATTTAAGAAATGGTCCTGTAACAAGAATTACTGGTGCGTGAGCACATTTATGAAATATTATCTCTTTCATAATTCAAAACCTTAAAATCTCTGAGCTCTGCTTTATCATGATTAGCAGATGTAGGAACACTTCTCTCTCTGTTGCTTATCAGGAAGAGCAGGATCACGAGTTCTTGACTCTCATCAAGCAGCTATTTTCTTATCTTTTGGGGCTAAGCTGCAAGGAATTGATAGAAAATACATACATGTTGGCTCTGAACTTTTTGATTAAATGTAAGGGCTGAATATATAGCTGCAGCACAGTAAAGAGCAGCAGTCAGTTGTGGCCCTACGTTAAATGTATGCTACATGGTTCTAGAGCTCGGTTTTATTTACCGAACAAAGTCTGTGTGGCCACACTATCATTTTTAAGGCCATTGCCATGTAAAGCAGGTTGTGGTGTAACCCAGTAAATCTTGCATCAATCTCCAGCTTATCTAGACCGTCTCATTTTTAAGGAAGCCTTTAAAATATTAAGAATTCTAGCAACAAAGTGTGACATTACTACTTATTCCTGCCATAATCAAAGAAAGAAAGAGTGAGTCTCAGAAATGCTTCCACCTGGGAGTGTGGCTGACTTTCCACTCACTTAATCAATCTCCTCCAAATCTGACGTCAAGATTTTGGTCCAGGGACTTTTCTACTCTATTTTTGCTTTATCTATAATAACTGGGACAAAAGAGATTGTGAGCCCAACACTAAGACTTCATTTCAGAATATAAGCCCTCTTCTCCACTCCTAGCATGGCCCTAAATGCCCATAGGATTTGGTTAATCTTTGATTAATCTTTCCACCTAATATCAGCAGATACATCCTAAGAGCAATACCAAGATTAGGTCTTGTATTTCCCCCTAGAAATATAAAATGTGATATTACTTTGTTATGAGTCAGATTAAAAGATTTTTGTGTGGCTTTTTTTCTTTTTTTTCTTTTTTTTTCTTTTTTTTTTTTTCAGGAACACAGTGCCTCTGATTCTCTACATAAAAGAAACATACAAACAAGCAAAAATTCCAAGTGAAAGACCTGTGCTAAGTCATGAGAGAAGATACACGGTGGAGTTTTAGGATCTCTGAAAACTTTGATGGCTTTCAGAGTAAGTACACCCATTCTGTTGGTTGCTCAAAGGTAATTTCTCATTGAAGTATAAAGGCAACTGTTCCAGGATTTGGCCCCTGGAAAGCAGAAATATGCAGGAGAATGAACCAGATGAGAAATCCTAGAAAGACAACGCATATCTTGTGCTGGTCTGGTACACTTTGTTCCCAGCTTATTGTAGCAAAATGAAACCTCGTTAAAAGGTCAGCTTGGAAAGAGAGGAAATGGGCCAGTTCTCAGGAGACATTTTTGTCAAATTTCCAAGAATACGAATGCAGTTTGGTCTGAGAAAGGGCCCTGTTCAATATAATAAGCTTGAGAAGAGAAAAGGCAGGCAAGAACTTGGTCACTACGTCAGAAGTCAGAAGAAGCTGGCTCCACCCTAGGTTCCTCTCCACCACCTCCTGGATTTGCCAAGGAATGGAATCCATTTGAAGGGAGTATTCAGTAATCAAACTATCACCTCTTCTTATCAGATGTTTTCCAGCCACTTCTAGAAAGGCTGATAACTGAGGGAGGGAGGATCTAAGAAGTTCAGCATCTTAGAGATCTGGACTTAAACCCTAGTGGACAAGCAGTGTAACAAGGGGCTGAGCAATTCTCAAACCTCTTGTGCATTGTATACCATTGACAAATAAGCATAGATACCCACTTTGATATATATGAGTGTAAATATATTTAGATCTGTAGCTTTACCATTTGTAATAATTGATGTTCTCTGACTGATAATTGCTCTTTTCAGAAAAAAAAGAAATATATATATATATATATATAATCCATGTTATGTCAGCTGAATTCTTGGTTCTGTTGAAGTAAAGGGCAACTTTACTGATCACATCAATAGATAACCAGAATCATGCAGGAAGACTATTAGGTTCTGTTCTGAACTCTCTAGCTCAAATCCAAATAAACCCCACTTGTATCTGGAAAGTGAACCCACGCTTACAAGGAGATAGCTAAGACAAAAGTTTAGATTATTCAGCAGAGTTATCTCTGGAGATCTATTGCTCCAGAGTGAATCCAAGCTTCACTTCCATGAGTATAAGTTAGGATGAATGTTACAGCGGTCAACGGTTAATTTTAAAATCTGAGTCTAGTTTTAAAATCTGAAATATGTAAGCCAAACTTTTTTTTTTTTTTTTTCTTTTTTTTTTTTTTTTTTAATGAAGTGTTTAGGTAAACAGAGATGCAAATAGAAGACTCTTCCAAAAGTCCTCAGGCTTCTTGCTAACGCACTACTACAAAAACACATGGAGCTGAACAGCACAAACACACTGATGTTCCTGAGTGCATTCATTCTCATTTTTTTTTTTTTCTGTGGAAATAAGAGAGAGATGACATGTGTGCCCTTGGCTGGAAAAGGTGCTAAAATGAGGAATGAGACAGATCAATGAAAAAACCAAGAGAGAATAATCTGCTGAGACACAAGCAAATAACACCAGCTGAGTCAGGGAGAGGGCTTAGTGACATAGGTTCTGTCAGCCACCAGCACCTTTGATCAGAAACCTGAATGAGTTTTAAAATGTCAGTTTCCTAATAGCCAGTTCAAATTACAAAGCATAAGCAGAGTTTCTGGAAAAACAAAACTCCCTTTAAAGGTTAAAGGAAGGAAGTAATGAGGTCTTTTCTTTTAACGCCCTGCTTTTAGTGTCCTGTTAAATAGTGTTCTGATGAGGCTGAAAAGTAGGAATGAAATGTTAACTCTTTCCTCCTGCTTGCAAGGAAAAGACTTTTAGCAAGAACCTGAAAGGTTGAGATCTGGCAAAATGCGTCTTCAGAATGAAAGAATACCTTGTGCTATCCCAGTGCTTTTCTCCTGCAAAATTCCCTGCAAATACATGGGGTTCTTTGAAGTGCTATGGAGCAGTGAGGAAAGCAGGTGGTAAGATTCTTCCTTTTCTGCAACTGGGGTTGCATTTGGACTGGATGATCTTAGTGGTCTTTTCAAACATTAATGATCCTGTGACTCTGTGGTTCTACAATGATGTGGCTGTGGGCATGGTGGGATGGGTTGGTGGTTGGACTTGGTGATCTTAGAGGTCTTTTCCAACCTTAGTGATTCTATGATTAGATTTTGCAATTAGATAGCAATGCTACTGGCCATATCTAAAAAAAAAAAACCCACAACCACAAGAACACTAAAGTTTTGTTCTGTATTCCCTTGCAAACTGCTCCTTGGAGCTGATTTTCACTGTGGTGGAGATGCAGAAAAGGCACAATCTTGACAGCAGGTACATGAGTGAAGTATCCTTGCACAATGCAGGTATGCTAATATAATGAGTTTGCATTTCAGAAGCTGAGGTAGACCATGGGCACAAGCCTACCAAGAGTAGGTGAAATTCTCAGATACCTTAGAGCTACAAACATACAGCTCTAGCAGTAGTTGACGACTGTGTCATCCCACTGGCTTTGCTGTGCCTTGCTCAAGCTGGCTCTGATCTCTGCTATATTGGGACACTTGGAAGGATGTACAACTTGGGTTGATATGTTGATGATCTTAGTGGTGTTTCCAACCTGAATGACTATAATTCTACAAACTGGGGAAAACTAGGACCTAGCTCTTCAGTGGCATCTATTCTGCAGAACTAGAACAGCGTCTGTCTGTCTGTCTCAGATATAACTGTTCTATGCTGAAGAAATAGCTCAGCCATCAGCATCATTGCCCTGAATTTCATTTTTGTCTATGTGGGTCATCAGCTCCAACAGCGAATACCAAACTTCATTGTATTGTGCATTTTCTAGGTTCTTTGCATTCATGTGAAAGAGATGGCATACTATGCCTAAGTATGACTATAAGTAGTTATCTATTTCACTCCCAGGTTGTTCTTTGACAAAACATATCTTAATCAGGAAGCCAAAACCATTTTAAAAGCTGTACAAGCCCAAGAAAACCTGCATGCCATGTTCTTATTTGGCGTAAGTCAGCATCTCCAGCAACAATTCTGGCTCTATATCACCGAGACTTTTGATTTTCTAAAATAGGAAACAACAAACTATGAATTAGAGATAGATGCAAATGATGTAATTAGTTATTTCTGTCAACAACTCAGAATTGGCTGAGTATTATGTTCAGAAAGCCTCTAATATATTACTCCAAAATGTTTTCCAAAACATGATTGTTTTCATAGATACTATTGGAAATACATGAGCTGCACCAAGAAAATCATTTGCCTGGTAAAGGGAAGAATACAGCTTACAATGCCTGCCTGCACAGATCACATCTGGCTGTGGTTGTCCCTGTTCATTGCAAGGCAGTTGGACTAGATGACCTTTAAGGCTCCTTTCCAACTCAAACAATTCTATGATTCTATGCTTACTGTCATATAACATCACTCAGTTGAGAGATGGTGACCTGACTAATATCTGGAGCTGTGTATTTATTTCATTTCTTATTCTCAAATTTGCATTTCCAATCCTCAAGTTCCCAATCTGCCACATTTCTCATTTGCATGAGTGTGTGGGTTCCTGCAGCACTTGCTGTAGCCAAGAGGATTTGACTTAAATGGAAAATGCTGCTTGCTGGACACACAGAGTGAATATTCCAGCTGGCACTGTCTTTTAAGAGTACTAAAAATTTCTGTCAGATTCAGCACAATGAATCTATCTCTCAGCAGGGACCATATAAGTACTCAAAGTAGAACTTAGTCTGCATAAAATTAAGGGATGTTGAGGGGATTGTGGGGATGAATAGGAACATCTTTACAAGGTAGCATCAGTACAGAAGGTGGGATGGGGCTCTGTCCTCACATTGTGTTGATAAACAATCTCAGAGAGACAACAGGAATTAATTCTCCCTTGGGTTGCACTGAGATCTAGTAGGGTTATCACCTAAATTGCAGTGATAGTTCAGTCTTTAGCTTGGATGAACTACTAGATACAGATTAGGCCAGCTTGCTCTAAATACATCCTCTCAAGTCAGGCAGTGGGAAAGCTGAGGAGTTAAACCATCTAACCCAGATAAAAAGAAACCAGAATGAGTTGTTTGTTGCAGGCAGACATGCTATCACAGGCAAGACTGCAGTCAAGCCAAGCGATGCCAAAGAGTTTGACTGATAACTAACTCCCCTCTGACATCTCTGAGGAGGAAAAGAACCACTGAAGTGCAAATCAATTGTTTTCAATTGCTTCTGATGAATAGTGAATCAGCCAAACTATATGAACAAAATGTATGAAAAGCTGCTGATGAGTGGCTGTGGGCTTGCAGTGACTGACCATTGCCAGGAAAGAATTTACAGTGACTGGGTTCTTTGTTTCATTCCCTACAGGATAGATTACTATAACCAAGAGAAAGAAAAAAAATCATATATTCCATAGCCTGCCAGGGTTTGAGGAGTTCTGTGCTGGATGTGCCTCCATTATCCACAACCAGAATGCTCCATTAGTTGGACCAACTTCTTCTCTTATTTAAAGGAAGCTCAGATTTTAAAAGCTGATCATAAGCTCTTCCAAAATGTCTGGTTGGTATGAACAATACTTGCATTGTAAAGCATGTAGGTAAAGCTACAGACCTTTGTATGCCCACTGCATGTTTGGTTTATTGCAAAGATTGCCAGATTGGACTTGTCAGTAACTCACGCTTTAGAAGTTGGAGAGACTAATTGATGCATGTTCTGGCCTTGAAGGCAACAAAAATGCTGCCCAGTTTAGAAATGTTGTGGGTTGTGCTGACTTCCATCAAGTATAAGATCATACTCATCCCATTTAACAACTGCAGTAACTAGGAAGTCTCAGTAATGAAACCGGGAGAAATCTCGGGGTCTCTTGCTCTCTCTCTTTTTTTTTTTTTCAATAGAACATAAAAAATCAAAGGAATCACTTCAGCTTCTTTAGCTCACTGAGCAAGGTTTGATGTCAGAGCTTGACCTTCATTTTTAGGACAGAAAGGGTTTGCTACAGAAGAGGATTGTGCAGTGTTTCTTAAAGAATGCCAGAACCTGAACCTAAGTACTTCTTTCCATTCTCCATGCCTTCTCTCTTCTACTGGATTAAATCCCACAAAATAAATAAATAAATAAATAAAATAAAAGGTTTTAAAAAATAAAATGATTAAAAAAAAAAACAACCAAGAACTCAATCATGATTTCTATTTTTGCCCCCAACACCACAGCCAGTGTGCCCTGCTCATACAGACAGTGGGTTCGAGATGGCATCACAAGCAGGTTCTATTATGGATAAGGAAAGACCACTTAAAGCACTTTTCCTGCTCTCTGGGGATTTGGTTCAAGACAAGAAAAAACTTTGGGCTGCCTTTTCCAATGAGGGCTGAAAACTGTTGTTATGTGCAGATTGGCCGGGGGAAAATGTCAAATTCTTATGTCGTAATATCCATATTTTTTGCTGTCCCCCAGACCTGCTCCCTATTTGGTTGTTATTTTCTTTGCTATCTACATTTTTTTTTTTCTGAATATCCACAGATTGTGATGCTAAGTTTGAGGTACCTCCAGGACTCTCCTGTCATCAGTCATCGAACTGGAGGAAGGATTTTTTCCTCTGTGTAGGATAAGAACTGATTTTCAGTGCCTACAGATGCTCAGATGAATGTTACTGTGTCTTGTAACCCAGAGTAAGCCCAAACTTTAAGACTTTTTTTGGTTCTCAGGGTTTAATGAAAACTTCACCATGTCAAACATATATGTGTATATGTAGGTTGTCAAGAGAATCTCTGCTAAACCAATAAAGATGAAATATAAAATAGAGAATGTTAAAATCTCACAAAAATCATCAACTTGTGTGGAATTAGCAGCCCCAAAAATACACATTCCCAGAATTTCTTGCAAGAATCTAAGAAATTGTTCAATTTAGCCCTATTGCATAATCTACCTTAAAAATATTCAGAACTGTAATTCACTGGACTATTTCTATGAGACATTGGATATAAGTTTCCCTATTTAAAATGGTTCTAATTAATGTACTTGGGATTTCTGCTTTTGTGTTCACAGGGTTAAACTGTTTCTCCCTTACTTTGCAACTTACCTTATTGATCTAATACTAATCTTGCAATGCAAAGAAATGCCACTATGTACTCAAACAGTAAAATAAACTTGGAAATATCTTTCATAGAATCATAGAATGGTTTGAGTTGTAAGGGACCCCTAAAGGCCATCTGGTCCAATCCCGTCTGCAATGAACAGAGACACCCACAGCTCCATCAGCTGCTCAAAGCCCCATCCTGCCTGACCTTGGGTGTCTGCAGGGATAGGGCATCTACCAGCTCTCATGGCTCTCATTGCTTCCAGTGCTAGTTAAGCTGCTTCAATGAATTAATAGAGAGAAAAAAAATCAGAACCTAATTTTTAGTTTCTGAAGGGGTGAAAGAGCATTCCAGGAGAAAAATGGGTACTGTCATGCATGCCCAGAAAATAAGGTCTAGGTGCCAGTTTGTAAATTGATTGGTGTTCTCAACCTTAATTTAAAATAATTTTTAAAAGCCAACAATAACAACAAAAAAACCCCACCACCACCACTATCATCACTACCCTTCGCTATTTCATAAATATTAATAAAAAACAAAGCTAAACTAGTGATGCTGTACACTTGCCTTAGGCCAGAGGTGGGCACACTGCCCCTTTGCCACAGATCAGTGGACATGCAATAAAATCATAGTTAAACTCTCTATCAAGAAAAGTAGGAAACCTCTCACAATCTCCAAGACCAAAAAATGGGGGTTGGTGTCTGCAATACACCTGTACAAGCAACAACTGCATTAGATAACTTTGACTGTTCAGTTAATATAAAAGGACAGAAGGGGAAATTATCTGGAATACTAAAATAGGAATGAGTCAAGAAGGTGAATGTTGGTCTTCCCACCAGCATTAGGGCAACCTACAGAATTGCTTGCTGAATGTTAGAAGTCTGCAGACTTCAAAATCTGTAGGAGCCCTAAAAAGGAAATTTACTGAGGATTATTAAATACAATGAAAAGATTTTAAGCACTCAAAATTCATGAGTTATCAAAAGCCAGGATTGGACTCCTGGAAGAAGAACAAAATTTAACTTGTTTCTGTATATTTCTTTAAGCGTCTGACAAAGACCACTGATTGAAAGGGGCTTAATTCTATGTTAATGAATAGTTAAATAAAATAATTATTGCTCTTGATTCTGCTTAGCCTGCAGAAAGCAATAGGAGCCTATGCACAAGTTCTCCTCCTATTAGCTTAAATGTGTGGGAATGAACTCTTACCAAGCATGATCCACAGACTTTGGTTTGTCACTTCTCTTGTGCCATGTTTTCCTGGAAAACCCCACCAAACACTCAAATAAAGCCTTGTGTTCATTCCTAGCACTCCATCATATCTACTTTTCAAGATTTAATTGTATGTCAGGGATTGATACTGGGGCCAATACTGTTTTCCATTTTTATGTTAAATACCTGGATAATGAGATGGAATGGAATCTCAGCAAGTTTGTGAAAAATACCAAACTGGGGTGAGTGGCTGATAACTGAGGACAGAACTGTCATTCAGAGGGACCTAAACAGACCGCAGAAGTGGATGGATATGAATGTCAGGAAAGGAAAAGTTGATTTGGGGTGAGGTGTCCAGCTGAGTGTAGCAGAGATCCTCGCTGTCTCTGGAAATGTTCAGCTGAACAAGGTCACATCTGACCTGATCTATTGTTGGTAGTATTCTCATATGAATTAATGAAGAAATGATTTCCAATATGAGCAGTATATGTTTTCTTCTGAGGCTGTAACTACATAAGAAAGACACTGGAGAGGTGCCTTGCATGCATCTTGTCGGCTAACCCCTGTGCAGCAAATTTCAGAAACTCAGCAAGGAATTCTTCTATCTTCAGTGCATACAAATGATAACAAGAAATTCACAATGAGAAATTCACTGCCTGCCTGCAGATCTGAATCCAAAGCAGATGTCAAGAAGAGCAAAGGCTACTTTTACACTGACCTCCTCTGGATGCTGGATGTGGTGCTTGCTGGACCCTCTCAAGCTCACAGAGGTCAGGAACATGCCATTTTCTGCTGCTTCTGAGCACTATAGTTCAACCAGCAGCTCCACCAGTGACCCAAAAAGTCTACTGAGTACATTAGATGTTGGTCTGCTGGTCTTTTACTAGGGCTTCCTCAGGACCTAGAAGTTTTTAGCCATGTCTGAGCCACAGAAAGAGGGAAAGAAATCACCAAGCTGAGCCACACAACCCATCTTCTCACAGAGGCAATTGTTCTCTGAGCTAATTTAATTATTCCTGATAGATGCCTTCCTACCTGAGTCTAAATTTCTATTGTCCAATTTGCCTACTGTAGAAAAACATCCATTCCTGCTGTAGCATCTACTAGAATACTCACGGAATTGGATGAGAAAGTAAAAGTTATTTCCTACCCCTCTTTTTTACAGTACTCCTTGTTCTATAGTCCTCTGTACAATCCCTGCACTCATCTTCTTTCTGAGATGAAGAGACTGTGTCAACACAATTGCGCTTTGCATGGAAGACTCTCCATGCCTTTAATTGCCCTAATTTCTCTTCTTGGTAGCTTTTCTATTTATAATATATCAGTTTTGCATATTGAGCAGCAGAAAGTCTCGTAGAATTCAGTGTGGGAGAACCATGAATTTACTTAGTGTCATAATGATCTATTTTACTTTCTGCTTCATTCCTAATGATTCTTAGCATTCGATTTAGCATTTTTTTTATTACTGTTGAGCTTTGAGCTGATGCTTTCATAGAACTGATGCTGTAATGCCAAGCTCTCACTTGAGTCATAATGGTTAGATGAGAGCCCATTGGATTTGTTTTCCAGTATTTACCTTCACAACCTTCACATTTATGTTCCTCTTCATTTCACATTTATCCACAGCGAATTCATTCTGTGATTTTATTTCTCACTCAGTCTTGTAAAGGCTTTTTCAAGTTCTTTACAATTGGTCCTTGTCCTTATTGTTCTGGAATAGCTTTATATCAACAGCAAATTTTGTCATTCTCACTGCTAATACATTTTGTAGGTCACTAGTGAATGTGCTCGGCAGCCTAGTTTCCTACCGCGTCCTTTTTGTTACTTCCCTGAATTATGAAAGCTGCTCATCTACTCCTACCATTCACTTTCAGTCTTTTAACTCTATCAAGACTGTATCTCCTGAAACTACTTTTTTTCATAGCTTCGCTTTTCAGAACAGTCCTCAGAAAATACAGAAAGTGTCCCCTTCAGAGTATCTCACTGGATTGTGTATGCAAACCCAGAGAAAATTTCACAAATACAGCAATAATCAGCCAGCAACTTTGTCGAAATACGTACAGGCACAGATTTGTCTCGCCTCAAATTAGTCTAAATTCTAACTTCAATATTTTTAAGCTCCTTTTCTGGTCTGCAGAAAAAATGATTAGAAAGAACGATCTCTCCCTTTCCATCTATTTTCAGGTAAAGTAAATTTTTATTGATATTTTAATGGTAATCTTAACAACTGGCTTAATTAGGAGTTAAACTCCTTAAATGTAGCTATGATTAACTTAGTGAAAGTCATGCTATGTAGTTCTTTCATGAAGTGATCTTCAAGATGATCTTCATTCAGATTACAATAGTTGTGCTGAAATAGTATTGCAGGTCATGAAATGTCATCTGGCAGAACTTTCCTGGTCAAGAGGTATCCTGGGTTCCATCTTTAGCTTGTGGAATTGTGTCTGAGGTAGAAGTAAACAGAGAGATCATTTACAGCAAACTTCAATGCATGCTCAGTGATATTTGTTGCAAGAACAGAGTGAAGTGCCTCCGTGGCTCTGGAGAAAAGACCTCTTATAAGGCAAAGCATTACTGTTTTGTGGCTGAATCAGAGGATAAACAGCAATCACAGAAGTTTTTCACACAACACTTCTGGTGGAAAATAAAACTCAGTTGAAGAGAGCCATCTGGTTACAAAAGGAGATCTGAATCTGTTCCCTGCTAAAGTGAAAGTCAATAGGAACTCATTTGATAGTACTTATCCTAACGACTCATTGATGCAACTATGTTTACAAAAGCACAAGCTATCATCATGGGATACAGTTTTATAAGTCTGCAGGAACATGGCAACAAATTATTGCTGTTCTTTTTAAGGTTTTCCTGTAATTTGATTCACATGATTTTGTGAATTTTATAGAATCACAGGATATCTGTAGTTGTAGGGGACCCATAAGGATCATAGAGTCCAACTCTTGGTTCCACACAGGATCACCCAAAAATCAGAACAAATGCCTGTGAGTGCTGTCCGCTTCTTGAACTCTGCCAAGCTCTGTGCCATACCCACTGCCACTGGGAGACTGTTCCATGCCCAACACCATCTTGATGAAGAACCTTTTCCTGATATTCAACCTTAACCTCTCTTTGAGAATTTATATGACGAGATGATGGTTCTGGCACAAGTATTCATATTTCAGCAGTTCATGTTAGAATCACAGAATCACAGAATCATTAAGGTTGGAAAAGACCTCTAAGATCATCGAGTCCATTCATCAACCCATCACCACTATGCCCACTAAACCTTGTCCCTCAGTGGCATGAATGCCACTTTGCTTTAGCTGGACTGACCTCAAAGCCTTACTCATGCTGGGAGACACCTTCTCTTCCAGGAATTCTGTTCAAGCAGATCCCGAATCACTGTTCTTCCTGTCAAGTTAAATTTGTTTTTTTTTTTGATGGTGCATTGAACTGTAGAAGGGAAGCCCCACCACACTGGACTTTGTTCTGTGAAGGACTGCTGTGGTTTAACCTGGCAGGCATCTCAGTACCACCTCAGCTGAAACCAGGACATAGACTAACAGAATCTCTTCCAATGTACAAATTCTTCCAAAATTATGCTGAAGTTCCATGGTGGGGCAGGAAGGGTGACCTTCATACACTGATGTGGAACATCCTGCATTTATTAATTATCTTTAATGCAAAAAGATGGAAGTCTTTACGTATGACAGTGGTTCAAACAACAGGAGAAGAAGAAATCAATTATGAAAACTCAGATGCAGTGAGGAATGCTGACAGGGATCAGAGAGGGCAGATGGGTTAGGCAGTGGAGCCAGGAGATTTCCATTCCTGAAAAGCCTCCTGATTGCTGGAAGGAGGCCTGGTGAAGAAGGCACCACCAGCTTCTGGATCCAGTCAGTTACATGCAGGAAGGGCCTTTCTTAGATCCTGAATTCTTGTGGAGGAGGAAATTCAGTCCTCAGTATCCATCTGAGGATGAGTTACCCTAATTCCAGCAGAGGTGTCGATGCTTTCACCTTACATTGCATCTGCTAAAGACTGCCCTGCCTTCAATAGAGGTAGCATAGAAAACCAGTGCTATTGCTTCACATAAATCATGCATTTGCATTCAGGTGCTTTTGCTTTTTCTTGGTGTGGAGATTTCTGAGTGTACCAAGCTGACAGAACTCTTCACAAGAAAACTGTCAAAGCCTCGTGCAGTCTGTCCTTTAATGACTAGATAAGTAGCATGTCTGATCCATAATCTCCTCCTGCTGGTTATTCTCTGGCAGCAGTGCATGAAACGAATATCACAATAAGCTCCTGGAGGGTTGGCAGTGTCTCCATTGACTGGCACAGGACCTGACGCTCCAGCTCAGCTTATGGGCAGCTGGAGTAACCACAGAGAGCAAAGAATGAGAAGGAGCACTGTCATCCCAAATGGATTTCCCAATAGTGGGGTAATTCTCTGACACGCTACTTACGTGTGGGGGATGTTAGAAGATCTGAATGCTGCCAGACAATACCTGAAGAGCACTAATTACCAAGGAAAGAACAAATTGCCATAGGCAGTGTATTCTTCTGAGATTAAAAGCATTTCATAAAAGTAGTCAAGCATATGGGAAGGGATGAAGTGATAGGCCTAGAATGGGTAGTGAAGGTTTCATAGGTATTACATCCACATGAAACAGAGTGAAATATTGGCTCTGTGGATATTTTACCACCTTTAAGATTGGACAATATTCAGGATAATTCAGCAGCTGTGCAAGTTTACAAAGAAATACAACCTTCTGGTTTGGTCAGTTAAATCAATAAATGATATTGGTCAAAGTATAAGGAAGGATATTTATAGACTATATAGAGTATGCTTGTATCATTGAAATAAGATTTGGCACTATGGTAATTATGTGTAATACTCAAGAGTTAGAATAAGCCTTGACTCATTCAGGTGGCAAGAGTGAAACAATCAAACAAAACTGTGAGCTGTTCTAAAAACACTTTTGTTCCACAGCTTCCATATTCGCATTATTAAACAAGAGAGTCACAGAAATATTGGATGAAAGGGAACTCTGAACATCTTCAAAAACCCTTTAACAATCCACTCACTTGTAATGCAGATATTTTGGTGTCTTGTCAATAAAAGATGTGGACATTTTTTAGTTACATAGAAAATGCAAGCTGACATTCACAAGATCATCTTTCATAGAAATAGAAGATTGTCCTAAGCAGAATCATCCTGGACTGTAATATAAATTCTCATCCATAATGCATCTACAGACTCTCCCAGTTTCAAAGAAAGAACACTGTGTACTTTTGGCTCAACCTAAAACTTGTTATCCATCACAGGAGTGTCAAAACTTTGGTTATAATTGCAAGAGTTAATTAGGACATAGTCATTAGAGGCGGTACAAACCTCCACCGAGAGTGACAGTGTGAATTCCTCATTCAGGATTCTTTGTGCATGTTCAGGAGCTGCTGGGGTCATTAAATGCAGTCAGCAAATTAACACACACCCACTGAAATCAAGACATCAGTCTAGCTTCAACATGAGTAACTCTGGGAATAAAAGGATCTGATTTTCTCTTGGTGTTCAACCAAAGTCAATGGAGCTGTGCTAATTAACAACAGGTGGCCCAAATCCATAGAGCACATGCAGCATATCATCATAGAAATTTTAGATATCCTCTTTGTAGTGCCTTACCAAACTTTCTGAACTTTGAGACAGAAAGATAAAGGTGGATTATACATATTATATAAAGGCAGCCTGGTCTAGTATTAGATATGGAGGTTGGTGGCCCTGCCTGTGGCAGGGAGGTTGGAGCTTGATGATCCTTGAGGTCCCTTCCAACCCAAGCCATTCTGTGATTCTATGATTATGCAGAGTTACCAAATCGACCTACCTTCTAGGCTATGAACTGTCTTTCCACCTAGATGGAGGTCTTCTATTTGATGGAGCTTCAAGCAAAGACCCAGGGCTTACTTTTAGGAAATGAAAGCAGCTACAGAAGAGCAGTTTGATGACTGTAGAGTGTTGAAACAAGAAAAAAGTCCTGTTCTGCAATAACTGTGGTGCAGGTGCTAGGAACACAGAACTGAGGATAAAAATGAAAAATGAAACATCAGTAGCATAGGGCCGTATTATTATGGAATCATACACTAGAGTGAAGAAATGATAGAGAGATCTCTTCAGACAAGACAATCCTACTGTTCATTGTGTGTTATTTAGAATAAAAACTTCTCTTATTTGGATCTCTGGCAGAAGGGACAGAAAGTACAGGGCTAGAAAATTGAGTGTCATCTTCAGAAGAAGCAAGCAAAGAAAATATCTTCCACAATATTTTCTTGGTTAAAGCTGCGTACTTCTAAAACCCAAAAGAGTCTGCAATGTGTCAGCTTAAAGTGAAAGAGAATGAAAGCAAAGTAAATAAATAAATGCGCCCAAGGACACATAGGACAATGATTCTGTTCTGAAAGACCTTCTCTTTAGCTGAAAACCAATGCTCCTCCTCCTCCTTATAATAATAATAGTAAAAAAAGGAAAGGTATGTAACTATCCCTAAAGAATAGATACTGCAGGCAGTCATCTGAGTAGGGGAAAAAAATAATCATCTCATTAAATTGCAGAATTTCTGGGCACTTCACCAAAACTTAAACATGTTAATTGAAGAAGACAGTAAAATCACTGTGTATAGTGGTTATGACTTCAGTATATTCCTCATGGAAGTTAGCTAGATTCCAATCTCTTTCAGCAGCTATCATTACTTGCACTCTGCCTGGCATCTTGGTCCAGTTGTCTAATGAGTATTCATGTTTCCCACTTCCCTGCTCAAATCTGAAGAGAACCTCTACAGTAAAGGTTGTTGGGTATTTTTTTGAGTGTGTGTTCTTTTTTTCTCCCAAAAAGCTCCCTCAGAGCTGCGCTTCTTATTGCCCCATTTGTCTTTGTTGTCTTTCCTTTGCAGCTGCTGATTTGGGCTAAAGGTCTTTTCCACTTCCTTAGTTCACTTGTTCTCCAATTTGTTTTCCATCTTTAATCTCACTGTCTCTCCTAGCGAATTTTCTCTAGTTTAATACAGATTCTTGAGTAATTTTGTATCAGGGGCAGCATTATATATACTGCAGTTACTCATCCAGAAAACCCCATTATGACTCCTGGAGTAAATATTGATTCTTATACACTACAAGCTCTCATGTTCCTAGGATTTATGCTCTTTGTTATCATTCACAGTAATGCTTCTACAAGATCAATGTAGGAGGCACATGCCATCCTTCTTTTTCCTTCCTTCTCATGGCTTAGCAAGCAATATTTCAACACAGTGTAATCATAGACTTCACTCTAAATTCACCAGAGAGACTTAAGGAGAATTAAATGAGCAGTGCATGAATCTCAAGAACAGGAATATCTTGTGTGGGCAAGGATGACTGGTGAGCTCCCTTCTGGGGACAGATTTATTAACAAGGAGGAAGAAACTTTTTAATGCACTGGATGCTGGAATTGAACATTGGGAAGGAGGAGAGATGCTCTTATATTTGAAAGCTTTGACAGCTTTCAAACTCTGATGGAGTAGAAAGCTTCACTCAGCTGAAGATGTACCCTTGGCTGCACCTACGCTCCAACAAAAGGAGGAGAATTATAAGTGATTATTTTTTATGAGTGAAGCACTTTTAGTAGACTTTTCTAAGCTATTCTATGACCTCGCATCTTCTGTACAATGCTTTGGGAGCCCTGGTCAGCAGTCCACATGACTTTACCCAAGGTGTCCAAGTGCCACAAGGAAGCACTTATGTCTGCAATAAGGTGCCGAGCAGCACTGCACATTTCAGAAGCTGTTTCTTCCTTACATCTTTGAAATGTGTCATCTGGATTCTAACAAATTAGCACAAAATTCATATCACTTCTATTGTTTCCTAGGACTATTCTGACCACAAGAAGGTTTGTACTTGGTTTTTTAGCCTTTCCATCAGCGCTTACTATATATGACCCAGAATCCAGGTAAACCTAATCTAGGTAAATCCTTAGTTGGGTTGCTGGGTCTGTAAGCACATCTACACATTTAACTTAAACTGCAAAAGAAAGTCTTTCTGAAGCTCATGATCCATCTATTCTTTGGCAGAGAATCCACCTTAAACCTCGTTTGAGCTTATGGAATGTAGTCAATAATCCCTTCATGAGCTAGGCATGACCTGAATCAACTTTTTGATAATTATAGTAAGGAACAGCAGCAACATTACTGGAAAGAAATAGACTTTTACTCTAAAAGAGCAGGCAGCTGCAATTCCTGGATGTCTACCTGCCATTTTCTCTGAATCAAGAGGATGATACAAATCTTGTTGAAGATAATGGGCATCATTATGATCAGTAAGGTCTGGTTATTTCAAGGACCAATGGGAATTTTTTTTTAGGCAATTGTCCTATGGCCACAGAAATGGGTCTCAATAAGAGACATTGGCTTCAAATAAGGTATGCACACACATTATCCCTGCAAGATGTATTTTAATAGTCTTGAATCTTATCATTGCTAAAAGTATAAGGAAGTCAGTCTGAAACTGTGTGCTTCCCCTGCATGTGAAATTCTTGATCAAGTGTAGAAATACGTAGTTTACATGAATGTAAAATACTGCAGTTACTGACTGCATTTTTTAGATTGAGCTTGACTTCCTCTTGATATTTGAGTTGAAATAATATCTTTGAAAGAAGTACACAGTTTACAGCAACAAAATTTGTCCCATCTTCTCTGCTTTAAGAGAATTATCTAGGAAAGGCCAGGGTGAACACTAATGAACCAGCCTGTATCCATATGTTTGGACTATTAGCTTCAGCATTCAGGTTCAGTTCTCCTAAAGAACTTCTTAATTTTAGAAGCATGAGCAAGTGTGTGAAACACTAATAGCACATCAAATTTGATTGTACATGTTAAAATGCTAACAAAACAGTGACACTCCAAGTGTCCCTGGAATCCTGTTTTGCAATTAATGAGCTGTTGTTTCCATTCACTACACGTATCCTGTAGAGCTTTTTCTTTTTGTGGCAAAAGCGCTGCTGACATCAGAAGAAACATATCAACTCCCCGAAGCCAATTTCTCTCCATCCTACCCACAACAGTTTTCTTGCTATAGAATAAAGAGTAGAAGGTCAAATAGCTATGGGTGTCTGAATAACTTCACCAGACCCTTTTTTTATTGCATCATTAAAACGGAGTTGCCATTAGTGCTGATGAAAGAAGCGGATCTGTACCCTTTACTGTGAAAAGCTATGCTTTGAAAGATGAAAAAGGCCAAGGCTATTATTTGATGATAAGATTCATTCAGTTTTGTGTTGTAAGCTTTCAGCAGTTCTCCAGCAGAGGAAATGCTCTTTATCAGATACCTGGAATATACTGTCCCCAGGGACTATAACGTAAGAAAACACATTCTCAGCTTCACAGTCAGCCATGATGTGATTTGAAGGATGATAACGTTTCTCAAGCTAGCAGTGGGAATCATTTCTTATTATTCAGCTGTATCTCCAAGCCCTCTTGATTAAGGGTCCTATTCCTTTCCACCAACAGCACTGTGTTAAATGTTCCCGATTTCTTTACATTTCTGCCTTCGGTACTGTTATCTCTACCTTAGACTATCCCAGTGTTCAAACACAGGGTATTTGTTTCACCTCCATAAGAAGAATCATGGTGAAAAACAATCATGTGATGGGCATTTAAAGTATCTCTGGGGGCTATGTATTGTTCTTTTGACGACTAAACTTATCCTTTACTAGAATGTAAAAGAAGGAAAAATCAAAACAAGAGAGAAGCTGCAATATTTTAACACATGCTGTAAAAACCTCCACTTCACTCTTTTCTCTGCCTTTACAGTATAGTTGCTAATGATGTTTCTAATTCCTAATTGCTTTCATTAGTTTTATACCCCAAAGTCTACTCTTATGATATGAGAGTTTGAGTTTATTAGAACTGGGGTGAGAATAGGATGAATCACAGAACTGCTACTTCAAAAGCCTTTTGTGGCATGCTATGTATGTTTACTAGCAGAGACTATTGCAACAGCACTAATGGAGCTGTGGGTGTTCCTGTTCATTGCAGGGAGTTGGACCAGATGGCCTTTAAAGGTCCCTTCCAACTCAATCAATTCTATGATTCTATAAATTCAGAGCCATTGTCAGAGCCCTAGTTTCCTTCTAGGGCTACCCTCTGAAATCTATAAGGATGTGGGAGTTTTTGAGCCTCTCCAAGAACTGCTCTGCTTGTGAAAAGGAATGGGACAGCTTGCAGGAGATGCATATTGAGGTAATTATGCACTTGACTGCTCAGTCTTGGCAGATGACATTGAGTTGTTCATCGAAGATGGACTGAAGCTCACGCTTACATGCTTTTGGAGGTGGTGAACAAAATACCTACATCAACCTCTCAAACAAAATCCTTTTCACACTCCACAAATGCTTATTTATGTATAGTGTTATTAATGTTTAATTTCACAAGGAAGAACATCAAGGATTGATCATTTTCTTGTGTTCAAGAAAACTCTATCATCAAAATTTATGATTTAAAGTCATGTCTCAAAACATGACTTTGAATATAGATATGCACTCTTCAGTATATCCAATTTAAGAATAATTTTCTTTGCCTTTGCCTACAAAAACTGCACTCTGCATACTGAAAACAAATGGGAAATGAATCTCTTAAGAAATTCGTGTTTAAAGCTGTTTCCTTTAACAGAATGTTGCTTATTCATATAAAAAGAAACTTAATTATCGTGAGCTCTATAGAAGCAAAAGGACATTTTATATTTTTATGTTTTTCAATTCCATATCTTTGACAGCTTATTAGAAGACAACATTTAGTCACAGTGGCCAGTTCATTTGTGAACTGTTCACTGTACACTCGTCTTTATCCATAGCAGAGGAATTTTGGGTCAAACAGGTCTCTCCTACGCTCAGAATTTAGGAATATGCTGGCAAGGATCCCATTTAAAAAATAACGATGTATCACTAATTATAAATGCTAACATATGGTTATTCCCATTATATATATAATTCCCATTATAAGGTTTATCTACTAGAAACTTTGAAAACTATATATAAGGGAATGTCTTTAAACCAGTAATGCTGATGCAGAGCAATTTCATTGAGGCATGGCGTTCAACATAAGGAGTGAGTTTTCCCCCACTTTTCCCCCAGATTGATTACTTTTATACCACTGATTCCTCCCTTCCACAACACAGGGTTTTCACATTACTGCATCAGCCCTTTACTCAATAGTTCTATGCATGTGGTGACATTTGTTTCCAGTGACATTAAGGCCTTCTCTGAGTCACTGTTTTCCAAGCAAGAATCACCATGCTGAAGCTATAATCCACATTTCGCCCTCTGAGAAACCTCTTGTAAACTCAGATATTGATTTAGAGAACAACGACCCAGTACAAAAATGTGATAGATATACAACTGCCAAATGGTGATAGATAACTGTTAATGACATAGATTTCCTGTCCACCCTTAAACATAATTCCACCCCCCAAAAAAATGGTTTATTTCATTTAAAAATGCAATATAAAATTCTCAAAAATTCTTATTCTACAAAGGTTGAATTTCCTGTTTGTTGCTATCAGTGTACTGAACCGTGCAGAGCTGTCCTCCAGACGTGGATCAGAAGCCACCAGCAAGGATGCCTGATTGCACAACATTTTGGCCACAGTTCATGAAGCGTCCCTACTGGAGAGATCCCAAACGCCCTCAGAAAAATCCACTTCCAGTTTTCTATCATTTTATTTAAAGCATTCTGCCTGTGGATGCGTTGCCAATGTTAAAACAGCTCACGCAGTGACCCAAAGTCACGAGGGCACCGTTGCTGGTAATTGGCCTCACATCAACTTGTTTTTGCATAGGCCATTTGTCAGTGGCTCAGTTAATTGCAGATTCCTCTCTTAATAGACAACACCGGCGGCGTCAGGAAAAACTGAGTAAGAATAATGAACTGTCAAAAGATCTCAGAGACAATTCCTTCTTAGTGAAAGCATTTCACATTTCTGCCTTCTACAACTTGCTGGTCCTAGAGAAAGAATACAGGTTTCCTTTGGAGCTTTTAGCATTTTTCTCTTTTCTCCTCAAACTCTTGCCTCAATCCTTTGCCATAAGGAACAATATGGCTCTGGTCAGCCTGGTCTAATGGTTGGTGACCCTGCCTGTGGCAGAGGGGGTTGAAACTAGGTGATCTTTGAGGTCCTTTTCAATCCAGGCCATTCTATGATTCTATGATTCTAATATTCTGAGCATCAACCATGCCACTCTACAGGGCTTCTGCTCAGTCACTGCAGTCACTGGATAGCAGGAGGAAACACTTTCTTATTGCACTACTGTAAGATGCAGATGAAAAAAAGAAGTTGGAAAAAAATGCTTTTAAAGTTAAATCCTCAAACAGTGGTATATATTGAGAAGATTAAGGCTTGTGTATATAACTTCAGTGCATGGAATAATATAAATATTACTTGGAAAAATCTTCTGGAGATCTCCAGCCCCAGGCAAAGTTCCTCTGAGGGCACGAATGCACATTGGCAGTGACAGGAGGTTGCCATGTTTTGTCTGTTGACACAAAAGGACTATTTACAGCCAAACTTACATCAAGCTAGAAGGCTTTCTTTGCAAGAGCAATAAACAAGACCTGTGGTCAATGAAATAAGTGCATGTACTCTATACAGAACTGCAGGAAACCTGAAGCGGAGAGCTTGCTACTGCCCCTGCCAGCCTCTGTGTCATGCCTTGTCACAAAGGTGTTGAATTTTCTGGTTTATAATTGAGTTAGGAACCTGTACGAGAAAGCTGTGAAGCGCTGTACCTTAAAGTTTGTTACAACTCCAATGTTAGATGGTAAATAAATAGTGTTGGGGCTCCTTTTTGATTCTGTAATTTTCTAGTTGCTAATTCCAGGCTCCAAAAAGATGGTTTTTTTTTTTTTTTAAAAAAAAAGGCCACAGAAGATTTAACAAAGGAAGAAGGGAGTTTGAAGTGTTGCAATTCCTGGTTTTCAATGTGATGTTTAATCAAGACTGCAAAGTGAACAACACTTCCAAGAAAACAGACCCTAGTATGGGAAGTAAACATCCCAAAAATAGATGCATTTTCTTTTCTTGTCCGTAAGAACATTGTGCTGAGTTCTACCTATTGTCTCTTTTTTCCTCAATCTTCTAGGCACAAAAGAGATAAAGAATATATTTCATATCCCTTACTGTGCTACGCGATACATTACTGCCCCAGCTCCAGACCTTGCAACATAGGAACCTCTGCGAAATGCTCTCATCCTCACGTCCTTCATTTTTTCATACCAGTCAAACATTGCTGCAAACTTACAGCTCTCTGCTATACCCCTGAAGTTGTAAAATGCTTTGCAATTAAGGATGAGATTCCCCATATTTTCTACATTCACAGCTACTCCAGCAGTGGGAAGGACATGCAAGTATGACTACCTCCCGTGCATTTGAATTTTGAGTTACTTCTGAAAAGAACTTGTAAATTTCACTGAATATAAACCAATGAAATAGCAGGAAGTTCTAGCCTGTCATATAGGAAAGCTTTAGAAATCAGAGGCATCATATGCCTTCTGTAGTTATATAGAATTATTTCAGATTCCCTCTATCTGTTTTAGGGCATTTACTTCAAGTTTATATTCATGAACAGGCAGCTTTTAGCAGGGTTGTAACCTGGCCCAATGTTTTTACACGCAGCCTCCCCAAATTTGTTTATGTTCTCCATTCTTTCTGAGCACAAATTAATTGCTGATAAAAATAAAAGCTGTTTGGATGTCTGCATAGCAACTCTCACTCTTCTGCTTGACTGATCCTGATGCTCACTCACACCATTTTATAGAGTACAGTGCTCATTTTTGGAAGCACTAAAAATCATTTTCTCCCAGAAACTATGAATGAATGGGAATATAATCAAGCCGAGTGATTATGATTACGGGTAAAGCTTCACCTTTGGAAACAGAAGAAAGTTATTCTCTTTTAGCCTTGGGAAAAGATGATATCTCCCATGGAAAATAACTAAGCCTCCCAGCAGGGTATCCATACTTTGCTTTTTTTGTGAACACTGGATAGATAAAAAATAGTTTTATACATACAAAGTGAATGCCACAGTAGGTGCAGAGAAACTAGATATGGAGAAATTTCTTCAGGCCTCAGTCAGACTATGACCTAAGTTATTTATTGAATTGCTGTGCGTTGACCTTGAAACTTACTAAAATAGTAAGCAAAAACTTTTCAAAAACTTTGTATAATTGAGCCATATGAACTGTCCTTCCTCAGCCATCACTACCCAACAATAACACTGAACAAGTAGCATGCTGGAAGCAAGTCAGCTTTTGCCTTCTCTAGCAGCCTGGGAAATAAGTCCTGTTTGCTACAGCTGTGAGCAATAACAGGGTCTCACTGGTAACCTCCTGCCCATCAATCATGCATTACAGACCATATATCTATAAGCATCACACCTAAAAGCAGCAAGAACCACAAACTGGTAATGTTTTCCACTAGGCCTCTACATATCTTTTTGGGCAGCTCTGATCAATAGAATCATAGAATCATAGAATCATAGAATCATAGAATGGCCTGGGTTGAAAAGGACCTCAATGATCATCTAGTTTCAACCCCCCTGCTATGTGCAGGGTCGCCAACCAGCAGACCAGGCTGCCCAGAGCCACATCCAGCCTGGCTTTGAATGCCTGCAGGGATGGGGCATCCACAACCTCCTTGGGCAACCTGTTCCAGTGCGTAAGAGAGAAATGAATAGAGAACTGAATTATTATTATTATTGTTTTGCTTATCTAAGAACAAGGACTTCTGGCAAACTTCTTGGAGAACATATTGTCATATACTAACTTTCTGAAATACGGTGTATAATTTTGACCATCTCATCTAAAAAAAATAAAAAGGTTATATAAAGACTCACTGAACGGAGTTGCCTACAAAAGAAACTCTAATTAGAGCGTGTCTTTTTTTCCTCTTGTAAAATATGTGAATAAAAGGAAACAGCAGAAGTGAATGGATGACCTAATTATTTAGCATACTTTCTTGGAATGTCTTTTTTGTCCCTTTACTATTGAACCATGAAACTAAAAAAATAAATTCAGAAGCAAAGCAGCAGTAATTTTCCAGTCAGTGAGAGGAAGCACACTTCTCATTAGGCATTGAATGGCTTGGGTTGAAAGGGACCTTAGAGATCATCTAGTTCCAACTGCATAGGCAGAAATGGTTTTAGGGGTGAATGGTCTAGGAAGCTGCAAGGATTCCCAAGTCTAAGATATACCAAGTCATGTGCTTTAGCTTCTAGTGGCATCACTATACATTTCAGGCTGGCTCTGACCTTCAGCTATTCCTGACATTTGCCAGGAAAGAAACAGAAATCAGTGATCATACAGTACAAAATCATTTAGATTTATAGCAGCTCTCCAACCATCTCTGTCATTAACACTCCAGCCTCAGTGTTCTGGACTAAGTCAGTCTATGAGAGATAAAGACATTTCTTGCACCTTCTTTTAATCATACTCAAAACTGAACACTAAATTACAAGCCTGGCAATTTGTCCATTTTTACTTAGTGTGAGGAGAAGCAGTGCAGGATTGCCAGCTTTATTCCTACTTATAAGTACCAATGACCGCTCACCATCTCTCCAACATACTTCATCTTTACTCTTAAGGAAGATGGTTAAAAAACAAGTACACTGGATGGATGATTGTTAAGCAGCTTGACAACAAAGATCTTTAATAAAGTCTCTGGCATGCCAACTATTTAACGGTCTTGGACATTCTACTCTTGGAATATGTCACAGCACTGGTTGATAGAATCTCTATTATATATCTTTACCTGGCTGGAAGAAGTGCTGATGAGCAGGTTTGTGTAGAAAATCAGTTAAGGAAGACAATTTCTATTCAAACTATACTATGTTAAAATCAGCTGTAGTTCTCTATTTTAAAGTACGGATATTGTGTTTATTTTTATTGCATCACATTTCAATATGGTATTTGTGAAAGATAGATTGGAAACATTCCACACTACATCTAAGGAGTTGAACTCAATTAAGTGATGCAACCAACCTTTAGTCAGGAAAAACTAGATTTGTCATATGCAATAATAGGAGTGAAAATAAAAAGACAGAGTATTCTTTTTCTTCTCAAGATGCATGAGTTCAAGTTGTGTTAACCTGCCATTACTGAGGAATGTAAAATTCCATGTTGTTGGCTCACCTGTAAGGGAGAATCTTTGTTTCTTCATTCTAACTGATTATCATTTGCCAATGAATGGAGGTCAGTTATTTCTATGTTTCTGAACTAAATACCCACAAATGGGCTTTGTGTCTAGCATTTCAAGTAGGAGTGCAGTAGGCAAATTATCTGGCTTTGCTGGAGGAGTAGGAGAATTACTGCAGGAGGAGCAATCTGGCCTCTTTTCAAGGAAATAAATTTCTAAGACAGCAGTGAGTGGTTATCTTGCCTAAGGGATTTGGGTCAGGAACGAGTGTCAGCTGTGAGAACTTGCCTTGGAAAAGCTGTTGAAATAAGCCACGTGAGAAAGCTCGCACTTCAGCATGCAAAGCACAGTGGCATGGAATGGATCAATGGTAGGGGACAGAGGTGCACAAGGTCAGGGAATGGTTACTCTATGCCTTTTGAATACAGCTCCAATTGCATGGAAGCCCTTTGTTCAGCATTTCCTGTTGGTTAACTCAATGCCTGCAAAAATGCTTAGCTAATAGAAAACATCAGGCTCAAAGATTTTATGCCATGTGAAAGTTGATGCATGTGATAAGACAGCAGTTATCTCGTCAGCATTAGCTCTATCCCAAGCTACTTTCAGCTACTTTTAACAGCCGAGGAACCAGAAGATTATAAGAAAAAGGCATTTGAAAATCCTGTGAAAAGTTGTCAGCTGCTCAAGTAGGTGCCAATGGGTTACATTTATTGACTGAAAAATAGGTGTTAGAAAGAAAGTACAGTATTTTGATGATAACAGTGCAATACTTGGTTGTTGGACAAGAATGAAGGAGCTAAAATCTGAGTATTACTAGGAGACTGGCATAAGAGATAGGCGGCTTATGAAGGACAAAAGGTACAAGCAGGGCACCAGGCAACATTCTCACCACATTTCCATCACTGACTTTAAGGTCTCACTCATGTTCCTTCCTAGCCCCTAGGCTTTCATTGCAAAAGGACCAGCTATAAATCTCTCAAATAATGCTTTCTTATGAGCTTTCTTTACGCTTGCTTCTCTCTATTTAACTATCCTCATCAAATCATAGAATGGCTTAGGTTGAAGGAGACCTCAGTTCCAACTTGTGAGGCCTCATCTAGAGTACTCTGTCCAGGTCTGTGGCCCCCAGTACAGAAAGATGGGGAGCTGTTGGAGAGGATCCAGACAAGGGTAACAAAGATGATTAGAGGGCTGGAGCACCTCCCCTACAAATTGGCCACAGTTTGACTCATAGTTTACCTGAGTTTCTTATGACATTTCTAAGTGAAGTTCTATGTATGATCACTCCTTGCTGCTACAGAAAACGTCTTAATTGAGTTCATTTCCCATGCCTGAGGAGAACACATGCTTATGTTGCTATTTGACCACCTCCTCCACAGCTCTATGTTTTCATCATCCCTGGGAATCCTGCACCATTGACTAAGCATGCAACAGCCTGCATGCACTTCAATTCCTATGGCCAACACAGTTACTTCTCATTAATGACATCTAGTGGTACTGAGACAAGGATGAATTAGGATGCCTCCCATTCTTACAAATGGTAGCCATAAGTACTCCACTTGTGATTTGTCCCTATTAATTTTTTGCTACCACTATAAAACTGCATGTTGCCCGGGACACCTCTCTTATCAGGCTATTAAAACTGAAGTGATTGAAGGCACCCAACTCTGAAATATCCTTATCAAAAGCTGAGTTGCTTATCATAAAGGCTCTTTTTGTAATCCCCTCCAGTACTATTCCCCACTAATGCAGAGAGCACCTTTCTGACATGGGTTTCCAAATTTTGCCAGTTGACTGAGCAAGGGGAAGGGAGCTCTGTAAATACTGTGGCTCTCCTTGGAGCATCTACCAATGAGTCCTCAAGTCCCAGAGGATAGAAATGGGCTCAGATGTCTTTCAGTGAACCAGAGTTCCAGCACATTCCAGCTGTCAAGGCAGCCACTGGCCCCTTGAACCAGCTCTCAACTGAATGTTTTTAATCATCCCCCTGAGCCCTTTTCAACAGCAGTTCACTCCTCCCAGGAAGCCTCAGTTACTCTTTGCAAAGGAAATTGTCTTACTAGTTGTTTGTTGTTGTGTGTGTGGGAATAGTTTACAAAGACAGTGCAGGCTACTCCTCCTTTGGGAGCCACAGGGGAAAAAAAAAGAATTTTAGAAAATTTATTTGCAAAATGAGTGTTTTGGGTCTCTGAAGAGCAAATATTTGGTTTTATTGTAGGATATTTCTGTTACTTCAGAAAACTGAACAAATACACTGCTCCGAACACCTCTACGTCATCTACTTGGAGATGATTATTGTGTCAATTTTGCTGTTTCCTTTCAAGATAGCCTATCTGAACCTCAATCAGCAGCATGTACCTCTGAGACAACATCAAGCCAGTCACATGGGAAGGATGGTTGTAATTCTTGAACTCCTCCAGAGATGGTGACTCCATCACCTTCCTGGGCAGCCTGTGCCAACGCATCACCTCTCTACAAGTTCCATAGACGTAACAAGTGATAGGCTCTTGGAGGTGTAGTAAGAAGTAGAGTGACTGGAATTTCTCACTGAAAGCACACAGAAGTCACTTAAGAGCTGTTTTACCAAGCACATCTGACAACTAAATAACACCATCTAGAAGTAGCCTCAAGGCCACTCTCTTGCAAAACCATTCCTAGGATTACTTTATACATGATCACTCGTGCTCAGATAGCCAAGTACTTCCTGACATGTCCTGGGGAACGGACCATGAGGCTATTGATCCTAATTTATTTTTCAAAATATCCTTCCCCAAAGTTGATTTAGTTATGCTCACATTATATGTGCTCTCAAAGTCTCTGCCATCATTTTTGCCTACAATTTTGTGTGGCAGAAAGGAATAATGAACTGGCAGGTGCTTGGAAAAACATTTTTTTTCCACTGAAGCAGGTGACAGTTGCAAATATCCTCCAGACTGCACCACAACTGCAACAGCAACTATGAGATGATGGTAGAAGACATCTCAGTGGAATTAGGTTATTCAGGTTGCTTCTGTCAAAACAAGTTTACCTATTCAAATGTATCCAATTTCAACAGCCAGGAGGGAACCTGCTTTGGCAGGGGTTTGGACTTGATGATCCCCAGAGGTCCCTTCCAAACCCTACAATTCTGTGAAATTTAAGACGGGGAAAGAGAAAGGTAAAAAAAATACTTTAAAGTTTCCAATACCACTGCATCATACCTTGAAAGCCAGCCTCATTGATCCAACCACTGCCTCATTTCCTCTTACTCATGCAAATGGTTACTCTGCAGTAAGTCAGAGTCAATAATATCAGCTTAAAGAGAAGCCCATACTACTGTTTTTGTGGGGTTTTTTTAAACTGTTTTTTCTTCCTACCTCTCATTTCAAAGGAGACATGAGTGCTGAGCTTAGGTTCACATTAGGAAGCAGAAAAAAACAACAACAGTATAACAAAAGGAATAGAAAAATTCTAATTTATATGTAACAGTTTTTCTTGGGCAGGATGCATCACCTTTATTTAGCTTTTCTGAGTATTGACAAACTCTCTATCATTAAAAAGAAATGTCTATGGATAAGTCCTTCACATCCATTTCCCAGTTTTCCAACACTTGCCTTTCTATACCCTAGTGTAACCACATCTGGAAAGACAAACTGATGAGGAATGCATCAATGCCCTACTATCTTTTCCCCACAATAGATAATCCTAACAGTTGAATGTTGATTCAGTCCACACTGTAGGGTCCAGGAGTTTGACTCTAACACAAACAGATCAATCCCATCTATCTGATGTGGAATTTTGTATGAACAGAATAAAATGTGAAAAGCTATACAATTTCCAAGACGCCGTGGAAATATAACAACTTTTTTTCTCACTATAATATTTGATATTTTATTCTGCATCATTAACATTTCTATGTGTCACATTCAACAGACTTTTATTAATGGAATTTAAGCCTCACAGCAAGGAAAAAGCATATTCCAGCCTATTTCTGACTGTTCCCAGCTGAGGAACCTGTCAGACACAATATAGTTTCGCAATTACACAAGCCTTTAAAAGATGCTGGCAGATGTTTGGAGAGTTTGGCATTCTGTATCAATAAGAAAACAAATTCATGACAGTTTCCCATCGAGACAGAGCAGGACAGGATATTTTTACCATACTCCTGTGCCATACTCTCTATGCTACTGCTAAATCATTTTTCCCTGCTTTGCAGAGTTTTCCACTAGTATATTGACCACTATATAATAAGATATATTTAGAAAACATCCATTACCTTTTCCTGTGGGATCATGTAAAAGATTCAGATCTCTGACAATAGCTTTTTTTTCTAAAGTGCACATGAATATGAAATAAAAGACATGAAACTTAAAGGGTCCTGCACTCAAGGGTATGGGGCAAATCCAGGACCACGCAGCAAAACACCTTCATAGCTCTTGATAAGCCATGGTCTTTTGGAACTTTTGTTTCTAACATGAGCTCATGACATGAAAATTAAAATGATAGTAAATATTATATCTTGAAAACAGATGAAGATGACAAGGAGGAAGAGCTTCTTAGTGATGACCTCTTACAGCAAAGTAGGTTTTTCCCCATTGAAATTTCTAGAGCACTTGCTGTGTTTTGAGGGGTATCATCCATTATTGTGATCTGTTTTCCTACGTATAAGTTCATGCTTTTAGCCCATCCTGCTAATACTCCTTCTCTCTTGACATTGCATCTCAGTAACTACTGCATTTTCCTCTTATTTTTAACTTGAGGAGCTCCACGCTTCCAATGATGTTTTTCTGCTTTGTTAACCATCAATTCTTCCTCTTTTTTTTTTTTTTTTTGCATCAGTAGATGCCTGTGAAGAGTTATGGGGTAGCAGCAAAAGACTGGCTTCTTGGTCTAGAAGCGTTCAAAACGTTAAGAGTACTTTGAGAAGAAGCAGCATGTACCTCCAGTAATAAGTACAAGCAACCTTGGCACTCCAGAGGCTTATTCATGTTTTCTGAAAACAGAACATTACTAGAAGTTTAATTTCAAGAGTCTGTAACTTGAAATCAGAGCATCAACGTTAAACTGAAGTAAACAACTATAAAGTTGCTGACTTCATGAAGCTGGAAGAGATAATAGTACCTCAGAGTATGGCTAATCAGTAGAAAACCCCATCTTTCTCACTAGTATGCCCTACAAGGTGGCAATGTAGCTGAAAGAACTGAAAAGGAGAAAAAACACTCAGTTTAAGATGTATTTATTGAAGGGCCAGCACATTAGTACTGATATCTTGCAGTTTTGGAAAATACTTAATAACCTGTCAGCTAACTCTGGCAGGAAGAATCAAAGTATATGAGCCACTGCTTCCCATCAATTTTTATCACTGTAACTACAGAGATGCAAACCATTTAGTTAGTCCCCTCAAGCAGTTTCACATCCTTTTGTGGAAAAAATCAGGGATCCCCACATGCAAGGGGAGAATAGTTGAGATATTATTTTTCTTATTAGTTTTTCAGTGAAACAATAGTGTGTATTAATTCTGTTTGCTGAAATCCAAGGAAGTTCAGTATTTCTAAGTTTTTACCCCACATCCCTCCATGTTTCTAATCATGCTGTTAATGTGACCAGCTGTTATCTTACCCAGTATTTTTCACATTTCTTAATAGCGTTCATTTTGCCTTGTTCATCTCTGATCTGTCAGCTGGCCAGTGCTCCCACTCTGAGGACAATTCTTAAGGGACATCACATCTATTTTTCTGAGTCCAGTTATAAACAGAATAGTGATACCCAAATATATTAATGCACAAGAGAGAAAAACAAAATCATTCAACTCCTCTCAAGTGTAACACCATTATCATGCTGACACATGCATTTTGTATCAAAAAGTGAATTATCTGCTTTCTTCAACACAAATTTCCATCATTATTCTTATGATGTGCTCAACTATATTAACTACTCAATATAGTTGAACATAGATCTGATTTTATTGAGCGTGAATATGTATCTTCTGAATGGTGAAACTAGAAAATGAGTTACTACAAGCTGACTCACTACCTTATATGCAACCAGTTATTTACTTGAGTGGATCTATTAATTTCTGCCACTTGAAAGTTTAGCTTGGTGTGCAACTTCATTTTTAAACACAGCCACCAATCAACAGAAAAGCTTTATCTTCCATCCTTGTTTCGAACATGCACTCCAAACCCTTGCTTTGATCACGCCATATTTCAGTGCTTATATCTGCTTTTTAATCTTTCCGAACTTTCTTGGAAAGGGAAAATAATCAGGAGAATTGGTAGTTTACATTTTCTGTTGAGTGCTTCTGGAAGAAAGAATAATGACCTTCCTTTAAATAAAAAAAAATCTTCTTTACCAGAAGGTCTATTTCAATGTCATCAAGAAACATGCATGAATACTAATGTGCTGGCCCTTCAATAATATGCTTTGATTCTGAGTGCCTACATAGCCCCATTGATGCAAAGCTTAATGTGACCATGAACTACAGCCCGTTGCTCTTTCCTGCAATTATCTCCTGTTCTCTCTTGATGAATAATGTAGGATTACCTCCATAATCAGTCTGCTTCATCTGCTATCCTGTTTCAAAGTTCTTGAGAGAGAGCTAAACGCTTTTCTTCCTAGTGATGTCAGGGGTGAATAAAGCAGCTTTGTAGTAAACATGTTTCCAACTAGCCTGAAAAGTTGAACTTTAACAAAAATTGCTCTTTCTCACCATCTCTTCCACGAGGTCTTAACACTACTATAGGAGGACACTCTAATCAAACTAACCTCTGCTCTCCTAGATATTTTCCTTCCCCTCCCTCTTTTTTATTTTTAAGGAAAAGGAACAAAGAAGTAATAACTTTCTGGGACCACTGATAGCTGAAATGCAAAGTAGAGAAAGTGCACATAATTTTTGCATGTGAAAGATGGCAGTCAAGTCCATTTATTGTGTAGTATATTTCATAAATTAGGGGTTTTATATAATCTAAGTTATAAAATATTTATTACCTAGGAATACTCATGACCTACTCAAGAGATTAACCAATGGGACAAGAACAAATCTGCACCTGGAAAAGTCATTACCAAAGTGCTCCAGGTTATCCTTTAAAATGTTGTCCTTCAAATAACACAAGGGAGAGTTAAGACTCATCCAAGGCCTTTGCTCTCTGTGGTTTCCCAAACTACATGGAGCCAAGAGCTGTAGACACACTTAGTACCCAGCCCATGGCAACCAGAGTGCTCTGATGGATTTAATAATAGAATTGTTTAACTTGAAAGACACCTTTAAAGGCCATCTAGTCCAACTCTCCTGCAACGAAAAAGGACACCCAGGGCTCCATCAGGTGCTCACAGTCCTGTCCGGCCTGTCCTTAAGTGTCATCAGGGCGTCTACCACCTCCCTGAATAACCTGTTCCAGTGCTTCAGTCTTTTGAATTTTACAAACAAGGTGTTGGATTTTTATCAACCTTTGTAGACAGAGTGGAAAGAGAATGCTGAAAATGTATTAATTGAGTGTTCAGTGGTCCCTTACTGGTAGGTATGACTTAGAGCAAGCTCTCCCCCCTCACCATGAAGCTCTTGAATGTCTTTCTGCATTGGTAGTAGCATGGAAAGGTATGCAAAGCCTTGAGAGGTGCTGCTGCAAGTGCAATTTAAGGGATGATGCTGTGGAAATGTAAGTTAGTACAAATGGCCTCTCTGAAGTAGAACTCTTACAGGACCTTGAGACCTGGTCTGGCACACTGAACACCATTTAGTGATCTGTGTTCAGGAATCACTGTCCCTGGAGGTGTTCCAGAACCGAGGAGATGTGGCACTGAGGGAAGTGGTCACGGGGCATGGTGGGGATGTGTTGAGGTTGGACGGGATCTTAGAGGTTTTTTCCATCCTTAATGATTCTATGATATTTTTACACTCAAGCCGAAGTTATTTAAACAACTCACACTTCTTTTGTCACCAGTGAATCCAGAAGAAGACTAGAACACTTTCAGAGAGCAATTAATCCCACTTCATTTAGAAAAAAAGCAAAACACACACACACTCAGGATCAGGTTCAAGGCTTTGAAATTTACATTATGAGGTCCAAAAAAAATCCTGTCCTTAATTTTTCAAGTATATGACTGATACTACTGCCTATGAAATACACAGTGAAATAACTAAACATCAGAAATGAAGGAACAAAGTTAAAGGGTAAAGTTGGTACAAGAGCAGATAAAATAAACTTGTTCTAAATAAGTTGGCGCAGAAATTAAAAGGTTTTGTGTCAGCTTAGTGAGTATCACTCCAAACAGTTTTCTAGAACAACAGCTGGGACACACACCTTAATTATTTTGCCAGACCAAGAAGAAGCTTGACTTATTTATGGACATGGTTATATGCCATAGTTTCCTCACAGGCATGACTGATGGATGAATAACATAGAAGAGAATTTTACAGCTTTCTATCAAACAGTTTCATGTTGTCTAAGAAAATTAGGACAGAGAAAGTGACCTTGTAATAGTGACGTGAACAAGTGAATGCTAAAGAAATGACAGAGATAAACAGGCCTAATGTCTATGCAATAACCTGCAAACACACGCACAGCAAATGGCAGCAGCCAGACCCAGTAAACAATAACTCAGAAAGCCCCAAGAACCTTATGGGGTTATGGCATAAGTTCTTCAGCTCATGTAAAAAGAATTCTTCTAAGGCAGTAGTTAGCCTTGTGAGAATTACAGAGTGACTGTACTAAATGATTTTTTTTTGCTATCCCGAACCCATCTTAATGTTTGGCAATATAGCTAGATCTTCCATACCAGCTGATTTCTTTGAGTAACTTTATTTCTAAGCCTCATTGGCAGTAAAAAACTACATAAACAAGTCCATCTGATTTTTCCAAAATGCAAGACTATATTCTTGTTCCACCACTTTTAATGTTTTGCAATTCAGGCATCATCCAACACTTTTTAATGGATCAAAAGTAGTTTTATCCATCAGTTTCATGCAAGTATTAGCAGAAGAGAAATGTGTTTAAAATCACGCTGAGTAAAAACAGTAAGTTTCTTCTTTATTTAGTTTTTTAGGAATCATAAGAAATTAATCTCATTTATACATTTATAAGATTTGTGAATAAACCCCTAAGAAGGAAAATAACATCTATTTATATTTCCCATTATCATTGACTCATCGATTTAAAAGCTGATGACACTGAAACATCATGAAAACATCAAGCACCTGTGTAATCTCACGGTCATCTTCAATAAGTTAATAAAGGTTGATAACATCCATTGTATGGTATTTACGATCACAAGGTATTAAGAAAGCAGCTTTTTCCCAGAAGGGCTGTGCAGACTCCATCCATAGAGATTTTCAGTGCTAAACTGGATAAAGCCCTGAGCAACCCAGCCTGAATTCAGTGCTGACCTTGCTTTGAGCGAGAGTTTAAATTAGAGACACCCCAAGGTCTCCCACAACCTGAATTATCCTATGGTCTCTGCTTTGATATCAAGATCAGCCAACTCTTTCTTTAATTATTAAGATGGTGTCCAATCTGACATTTCCTCAGCCAATATGAAATAAAACACATACCCATGAGAAGTGCCCAAAATATCCAGTCTAAACCATTTTTGTGTTCACAAGAATCAAATACGTAACTTAGCAGTTATGTGCCTGGAAGGCTCCTCCAGTATTTTCTAGACTGAACATTACATGTTATTGAAAAGATAAACACTAAGAAAGCAGATCATTGCCTCCTCAGATGCCAAATATTGGCCCTTTCACTGGAGGACAAGGAAAAATAGCTATAAATGTTTGAATACAAAAAAGAAGAAATAATTCTGAAAACAGGAAAGGCTGAAAGCTGTTCTTGCTGGCCTACCAGAAGACACTGCTTTGTCAAACGACGTACAGTTTTACTGATTCTGTGGCTTGTTGAAAAACTTGTATGACTTTTGGCCACTGAATAAAAGAGGGTTACAAATGTAGGGGTTTTTTTTCCCCCTTTTTTCCCCTTCTGTTTCTTTTGACAAACAGATTGTGGGAAAATTTCTGTGGATCAGAACACAACCGGAGCTCTGCGTGCAAAGAGGTCTCAGTGTCATTTCTGACAGCAGAATGACACGTAGAGTATTTGCCAAAAGTCACTCAAGGCTGTCATCACCATTTCTTTGTGGTTAAATCTTACAGATTTTTTTTCCTATTTCTGTTGGCTCAGTAATATGGTTGCACATGTAAGAAGAATGACTTTCTCTTATAATTAAGCTATATTTCTAAAGCTTAATGAAAAGCTAGTGTTGAATTACAATTCAATTCCGTTCGTGGGATTCAGACACATATATGATTACTCACATTTTAAAAATAATGCTTCTGAATACCTCTCAATAGGATTTCACTTTCCTTTTGCTTCAAGAAATACCACCTCTCCCCAGGAGCTTGTGAAATAAGGAAAGATTGCTTGTATTTATAAAACAGGTAACAAATGTGCCCTGGATGACATGCTGATGCATTTGAGCATAAGGAGAAATTTTTCACATTCAGCGGTGGTTATAGAAAAAATATCAATAATAAGCAACATTAAGAGTTGTCCAGGGAACATTTATTCCACCCTCCTGTGCATACGCATTAAGAAATTGTTTTTAATAATGTTTACGACTTTTGCACATTACAAATGGGTCCTTTAAGGAATGGATATTTATTCACACACTATTTTCTGTACTGAGTAAAGAGGCAAGTCAAATAAAACAATAGCCCTGCAAGGAACAATGCCAGAAGGGGAAAAACAGAGCACACTGAATCCACAGCTCCTACAACCACCCAAGGAGAGCAAGTAGACCTTTGTCCATCCTATAAAACCCACCACAATGAGTCAACCAAAGTAACCTTCATGCTAATGGGTGTTATTTCCTACACAGGTATGGGATTCTGAGCACTTTGAGCTGTAGGAGTCCCCGCTCATTGCAGAGCAGTTGGACTAAATGACATTTAAAGGTCCCTTCCAACTCAAATGATTCCATGATTTTTTGAGGGATACAGGGAAAGAGTTTGGAGTTGGAAAAGGGATTTTAAGGGGTGTTGAAATTTTCTTTTTTGGGTTGTTTTGTGGAAGAAACAGCTTTTCTTCTCATTAGCCTGGTGAGGAAGGAACTCATGCCCTACTATTTACACCAGAATTAGATATCTCATGTTTCCATCTTCTCACTGCTGCAAGCCTATTTAATTGCTGAAAACGTATCCACATCTCCACGAGAACATCCACAGAATTAACAGGTGACATAAAAAAAAGAGATAAGGCTGCTATTTTGTAGCCCGAAAGGACAATTTTCTACATGTAGCTTGAAGTCAGAAGCCCAATTTTCATTAGTATTAGATATTTTTACAATAATTTGCATGTTCAAGATGTCTACCAGATTGCAGTAGTTTACCCAGCTCAAGCACAGTTGCCAGTGTTATTGTACCCTTGATCCTGGACACCCAAGCAATAAAGGACAAGGCACAGCTGATTGAAAAAGTAATGTCATGACCTTCAGCACTCAAGTGCATGGAAGAAATAAGAATAAAATTATTCCAGGATTTTTTTTTTTCTTCTTTAAGGAAACCACAAAAAACAGATCCTAACCATCTCTTCTCCATCAGATGCCTCATTCCTTATGCACCTTTTTCCTCGTTGCCAGCCCATGCAGGAGGGAGGCCATGCCACAAGCAGCAGCACAAAATGTTGTTGTAGGAAAATCACTGGAGCTTTACACAAGAGAAAGCCAACACAAGGTACACTGTGATCACAAAACTCCAAACTCAGTGCTTGAATTTGCCCAGAGAGAAGGAAATTCAGATCTGAGTTTTCTGAGAACAGGTACTGAACTTCATTAAATGTAATATGTACCAAGATACTTCTAAATTTTGTTCTGAAGGTTAGCTGTAGCATTTAGAAATCTTTGCAATAATTTTTAAAGCTTGAATTTCCCTTAGTAGGGAATTTTCATCATATACTATTTAACTTCTTTTGCTCCACAAGCACGTGGAAATAGAATACAAAATTAGTGTCTTTCAGTATCAAAACCACCAGAAATAAACCACTTCATGCATCTTTCCCATACTTCAGATAGTCACTTCTTGGAAAGGAGGAAAATAGCAATGTGTCTCCCAGATTTCTCTTTCTCGGGTTATCTTAGGGAAAGAAAATTCTAAATGTCCTATTCTGGCAGAATAAAACTGAAAACTGAACAGTGGAATTTTCCCCCCACATATGCGAAAAGAAAATTAGACTCACTGATTTTTTGTTACTATTACAGAAACCCATATGTTTTTAACTTTCAGGTTCTCCTGTTTTGTTAATGAGGGCAGTAAAACCTTCTGTTTCTGAGATGATCATGCAAGAGCAAATTGAATATTTCTCAACTCAGAGAGGAAGGAGGATTCTTATTTGCTCTGCCTGGTAGAAGTTCAACTAGAAATCTAGGAATACTAGGAACAGAGCAAAATTGAGAACTGTTGTGGTAGATGCTTGACCTTTCCTTGCTGTGGGAAGTCAAACAGCCCCCCAGAAACTCAAAGCCAGTCTTGGTCACATTAACAAGAATAGCCATTTAAACAATTCACCACAAACCCAGAACACATCCCTTATTTGTCCTTGCTCTTGATGTCAGAGATGGGCTCAAAACTGGTGAAGAGAACCCAATGCCAAACTGATGCTGGCCTACTGCGTTCAGACACGTTGGCAGCACTGCAGTGCAACTGGGATACAGAATCCTTCAGAGTAACAGATTAAACTCCGTGATGCAAAGGAAAATCTGATTTTTAAACCACACAGGCATCACCCAGCTAGAGCTTAATTTCCAGTACTTCCAGGTGATCATATAGAAAACTGAAGTGCTGTGTGATGTGCAGAATCACTAAGGCTGGTGTTTCCACAAAGTAAAAGCATGTCACCAAAACTTTACATACAAGGTGCATATTTTTATTCATTGTTAAGGTATTGGCAGACAGCTAAGATTCACATCCAGTCAGTTACACTTGGCATATATGTGCAGTGTTTGTTTAAAGCAGCAAATCAATTACATGCCTTTCTAAAAGCAAAGGAAAGAAAAATCTCACTGGAGCCAGAAAAAAAAATCTCTTGCTTACTAAAGGCTGCACAACCAGACTCCAGAGTCAAAGCAACCCCGCTTCCCAGTCCTTTTCATAAAATTCATCTGTAGCTGGAGATAAGACATCTCCCTTGTATTTTAGAACCCTATTTTTGATTCATAGTCTTCCCAAATCTGTAGAGCAATAGGGAATTGAAATCTCTGGAGATAGCCCTGGGTTTCTCTCTCCTTGACCCTGATCCTGATTCAAAAGCTCCCTGGAGTGCATAAGGCAGTGGGTAGGAACATGATGCTCTGACACTGTCAGTTGCTTCAGAGGTCCATCTTGTCAGGCTGCCAGGCATCAGCAATTATAGTCACTGAATATACGTATATTGCCACCAGAGGGTGCAAGAAAAAAAATAATCAGATCTACACATCTGGAGAAAGATATCCCAAAATATGCACGAAGAAAAATTCAATTGAGGTAGTATTGAGGGATAATAGTGTGGGACTCTTTTCACATGTCCTCCATCTGTGTGGCTCTCATTTCATCTTATTCTCAAGAATTTAACTGAAAACTGCTAATAGTAGACTGTGGATTTTCTGAACAAACGATCATAAGAATGGAAGTCTAATGGAACTCTGGAAGCAAAGACTTGCATCTCAGATCATAGAATGGCTTAGGTTGGAGGGGACCTCAAAGATCATCCAGTTCCAACCCATCTGTTATGAACAGGGTTGCCAACCACCAGATCAGGCTACCCAGGGCCTCCAACCTGGCCCTGAATGCCTCTCGTGATGTCATGAAACTTGCAAGGTCACCAATATTTCCCCACTAAACCATGTCCCCCAGTACAACATCTAAATGTGTCTTGAACACCTCCAGGGATGGTGACTCCACCACCTCCATGGGCAGCCCATTTCTGTGCCTGACCGCTCTGTCAGAGAAGTATTTCCCAACATCCAACCTGAATCTCTCCTGGCACAACCTCACACAAAACACAGTCCAAATGCAAATAGAATCAGAGAATAGCTCAAGTTGGATGGGACCATCAGCATCATTAAGCCCAACTCCTACTCCATGAACACAGAATCCAGTCCTACTCCTAGCTCAAGCAATGACTTTACCTGAGAAGCCTGGCTCACGTGTGGCTGGATTTCTCAGTTGAGCTCATCTTGTTTTAGCTATATCTAGACTATTTACTCCTAGACAAATTTATAAATGCCATAAGAAATTTGGATTGACACAAGAACTGGGCTTTCACTCCATCTTAAACTTAAACAGAAACAGTAGAAACTTAAAGTCAATCACATATTCAACAAAGGAAATTAAAGTGAATTAGAGGAACAAAGGTAATGAGAGTGCAAATATGTCCTTCCATTTGCAGCTGCTTCATTAAAACAGCACCTTCCAAGTTTATGAAAAAAATCAGATATATTAAAGTATGAAATATTAAGCACTGTTCATGTATGACCCAGTAACCCAGCTCTGATTTTTTGGTAGCTTATTACTTGATTTTCAACTTATCCTGGAAAAAAAGTTCCTATATTAGATAACACGTCTAGATTTGGTATTTGCTTAAATATTTTAGCATGAGAAACTCTCTTTGTTTTCACACCCAGAAACTAACTACTATAAGACCATCTTGCCCCTTGAAAAATCTCTATTTAATTGAGTACAGCTGGAAGTCTGACAGTGTATTTTTGACTGTCTATAGGAAGGTTTCTCTTCATTCACAAAATTGATACTTCAGCATCAGCCTGATTTAATGGCTGATTTTATTTTATTTTATTAAAGATCACTGAGGATACTCCTAGACTCTATTTACACCAGAAAAAAATCAACTTGAACCACAGGAAAAATAGTTAAAAACTAGTAAAAACATTCTGGCTTTGACAATATGAACTGGTTCCTACTTTCTGAATAAGAGACACAGCAAGATTTCCTTGAGTAGGTCACACTGGGCTTATCTAGCTTATGGTTTGGGTCCCTTAGTGCTATTGAACTGCTTGGCATGTAGCCAAAGAGTAAACAATCAGAGCACAAAACTCTCGACGATATTTCACTTCTTCATGATGTTTGACATGTGTTTACACTGCAGTGCCTGTGAATCTGATGCACATTCTTTTTGCAATCTTTCCTCACTGATTTCTGCTTTAGGAGGGAGTAAAAGTTGTACAGATGGTGTGACAGCAGACTCCTGCTCAGAAGAGATTTCTTTCTGAGGGAATTAACATTTGACATTTATGAAGCATCACATGCTGTGAAGGGAACTTTTGTCTCCATCAGCAAACTGCCATCCCATGGGAAAGCAGCTTGCTCTTCACTTCTCAAAAGAGAGCTGATGCTGAGACAGGATTATAAGTGCGAGCCTCCATGCCTTCATCACTAAACAATACTCTGCTGATTGGGCACCCCAAAATCATTTTTCAGCACACTAATTGCCTCCTTCAGGCTGGACAAAATGGAATTGTTCAAATCCACAAGGATACTTAGCACACAGTTTCCGTGAAAGTGAATGGCAAGCTAATGTGTTTCACATAGCACACCTGTGCTGAAGCTATACAGACTCTGCGCTTGCAACAGTGGGAAAAAAGAGCCCTTATGGGTACACCAGGGCATCCCATAATTGAACAAGGCTATGGAAGACTTCTAGGAAATCACTGACATTTGGCATTTTGCTACAATGAACAGTGATTTTTCTAAATTAAGAGATTCACATCCACTAGAAGTGGGAAAGCTGACACTTCTCAGCTTTGTTCATAGTTGAAAGTAAAGCAGACCAATGTACTGAAGACTACAGATACTTCTTTATAGCTTGAGGAATCAAGAAAAAATGTCAGATTGCTTAACTGCTTCAAAAATCTCTGCGGGAAATTTTGGTTAATGAAACGAGTTTGACCTTGGTAAGAAAATCAGACCAACTGTATGACTGTTTTATTTTTAAACATCATGCTATTTCCTCACATAATTTTTATCAACAGAAATGACAGCCAGTTTGCAGGAAGCACCCTGAATGATTTGTGCAATAACATTTTCATAGCCTTCTCCATCATGTTATATTCATGTCTACAGCTTGCCATGGCATCAAAGAGTGTTTACAGCCTTAGACCAATCTTCCCTGGAGACCCCATCACACCCATTTCTCATATGTCCAGGAACCTCATGAATTCAGGCTTGGTCACCAACCTATTCCTGCTTAATTAGTCCCTGGAGCGGCTGCCCTCTCTGAGTTGATGATGCTAGCTTCCTGATTATGATTTATAGTCTTTGATATGTCAGAAGATGGTCACAAAAAAAAAAAAAGGAAGCTCTAAGAAGCCTCTTACGAAGATCTCAGTAGAGCAGTGTTCCATATCCAGGAAAAAGAATTGATAGAAACTAGATCGGACATGAAATGTGCTGACTGAAGGTTTTAACAGCCTCCACTACCATTTTTGACCATAGGTATGCATTGGAAGTATTCCCTGTGCATCATCCAGGTGGCATTTTGTGAGGAAAGCTAATTTCCAGAAAGTTTTTCAGGTAACGCAGAAAACTTACTTGGTTATTCCTGAAAATATCATTGTGGTGTTACAGTTACATAAGGGAATATACTTTCAATAAATCTGTGGAGAGCTTCCCTAAACTTTTAGCTGTAGCCTCATTCCCCCCTAAAAAATGTAATAGCTGCAATTAACAAATTGACAAATCTTTGCTGAGAGCTGCAAAATTGAGGAAGATTCACTACACATATGCATCATAAGAATTTCTTCCATAAAATGGCTTTCTTTTTTTGTTAGGACAAAGTAGGGTCAAAGCATTATTCTCAGCATAAAACACATGGTATTTTTTTGGAGCTCAGCAAACAGAAGCAGCTAACAGTGTCAACTTGCTTTTAAAACAAACAAAATAAAGCTGTCTGATTACCACGTGGCTGCAATTCAAACAGTCCTTAGCTGTGTGGAAACATGAGCTGACAGGAATGCACTTCAGCAAGGGAAATTCTCATTTATTAAAAGGAAGAACTTCTTTGCAGTGGAGAAAGAAGAGCTTCTCCAGTAGTTACACAATTTACACCCTTGGAGGCTGTCCAGACTCACTGAGAAACCTAATTCTGAAGTTTGCAGAGACAGAAAGCAGATGACATCCAAAGGTCTCATCTAACCTAAGTAACTTTGCAAGCCTGTGCCTATCAGAGTTATCAGCTTAATGGTTGATTTGCTGTGTTCAGCAAACAGCTTACACCAAGGTTTCAACTTCTTACTTAAGGAAACCTGAGGGCTTACAAGAATGATTTATAATTGCTTGGAGATTTTAAATGCTTCAGGAAAGTACCACTCACACTTTATTTTCCCTAGAGAGAAGGTAGTTATGCCACTGCATGGTAATTCAAGAATGAATAGGTAGAAATAGTTGTTTTTGGAAGGCAAAGCTTTGTAGGATAGAAAACCTTTTTTAATCCCTCCACATTATCACTGTTGCAACTTTATGCCACTGACAGTGAAGTTCAAATTTATCCTATGCCTGTTGCACTGAAATAAACTGAGAATTTATACTGCTTCAACACCCAGACTGATGGTGTTTCTTTTCTTTGGTGTTTCCTGGTTTTGGAAACAGATTCCTTTTGGAAACAGTGAAACAAAGACCTGCAATTCCAGCATAGGACAAAAGAGGTCCAAAATGTATTTATGGGCCAAACACCATATGTACTTCACCTCTTTTTCACTGAAATGTTGACTGTCCCTTTCTTCACAGCTTATATCTCCTACCTTTAATTCCATGAACTTGTTTATAAGAAAGTTTTGCCTTGAAATTCAGGGGTCTAAGGAGGAAGATCAGGAGGAGTGATACAGATCTACATGCACTTTCAACACTGAGATCTCCCTCTCAGATCTGTCTTGCAAGGAACAAGCTGTTGTGCCAAATTTCCAATGAAGTTGGAAGTGACCCACATCACAGTAGACCTGCCCATGGCTATGAGCTAAGGTAGTAATTCAGACACAAGCAGATAGACGAGGAAGAGATCACCATCAACTGACAGCCTACGTTCAATTTTAAGTCACACTCATGTCTCCTGCCTAACAATAATATCCCTATTGTTGCAGGACACATTGGTCCCAGTTGCTACCTTCCTTAGCAGTATCACTGCGGTTAATCTGGTAGCAGCAATGGAGAGAAAGCAGACAGTAACTCAAGACTAAGGAAATATGCAGCAACTTCAAGAATAATTTTAGACAAATATTTTTGTTATAAGAGATTTGTAGTATAAATCCAGCCTGTTTCTCATACAGAAGAGCAGCAGAGAAAGGGAAATTGGCATGAACAAATGTCAGACCCAGGGGGCTCATCTTGCAAAGGAGAACTTCAGATCTCCTCTCTAAGTCCAGACGGTGACAGCTCCTCTCTGCAAACCATCTGTTTCCCCATTGCCTGTCTGCCCTCACCTAAAAACATTAAATCAACCGAATCCTGTTTTGGTAGATGTACTGACAGACAAACAAGTAAGGTTTGTTGAGAGGCAGCAATTAGCAAGACCCCAGACCGTAAGGTGGCTGCAACTACAGTCTGATCAGAAATGCCGCATGCAGACTGCCCTGAAGGACTTGGCTTTGAAAAAAAATCAACAAAAAACAAAACCCTAATTCTAGAGCTTTGAAAAAGCCTAGTTATGTTTGCAGCTAAACAAGCCAGTAATCCACAGGGAATACACTTCTTTGTGTATTCAGATGAATCAACGACCAATTAAAAACTTAGGAAGAAATAACCTTACTCTAACCTCTGTGTTCAATTCCCAAGACAGTTGTAAACTACATAGAAACATGAACAAAAATACACTCTGGAATATAAGATGTCTGTTTCACCAGGAGATGGGTCAACTATTTTGCTATTAAGTGGAAAAAAAGTACTGATGTGAAAGACCTGGGGGGAAGATTTAAAAAAGAACAGCTGAAATGCAACTCATGCATCTGAATGGCTTACCAGTTTCAAACTTGCAGCCCCATGTTAGCCATCCGTTTGATTTTAGTTTTGGGGATTCCGGAGCCCAGAAGTTGGATGCAATGATCCTTTTGGGTTCCTTCCAATTCAGGATATTCTATGATTCAAGGCAATGCCCAGTAGCCTGTTAAGAACTATTTCAATGTCAGTAGGGCAGAACTACCCAGCAAACACCAACCAACAAAACAGTACTCTTCCTCAAACCCCCAGGCTTGACAGGCGAGTTTTTAGCTCCCTGATTTAGCTTAAGTACAAGATTAGGCTTATGTAAACATTGAGATTCACTCTCACTGAAGAGGCTGGAAACTACAAAGTTCAGTACCTGAAGTAAGTAGGAAACTTGCCTCTTTCCCCTCACTCTCAATAATGAAGAAAGTTTTAAGTCTGTTATTAACCTTGCCCTTGGCATGATAGCTGGTGTGCTTAGTATGTCAATCAAGAAAAGGCAGACAGAACAATGCATAAACAAATTCATACAAGCATCTGAAATCTTTGTGAGGAATGACTTGAATAGCAGTTCAGAGATGGATAGAACTTAGTGTCATTTTCATTTTCAAAAAGTAGACCAGCATTTGTTAGTATGAAAAGCTTTCCTATCTCCAGGATGAGAATACATGCACTGAAGGGAGTCTGCAAGTGCAACTCATTTTTAGAATTCAGATTAGCAGAATATTTTCGTCTGATTTCACAGACATAATTTGAGATAAGGCATTCAAAGAAGGAGCACAGTGAACAAAGCTGTCACTGGGTAGACTTGCAGCAAGTCAGCTAGGTGAAAAACAATGGTTTTGATTTAGTTCTAGTAAGTGTCATTCTTGAGATTCGGTATTTTCTTCAATGCCTCTAAGGGAAAAGTCCTTTACAGCTTGTCTTTTACCTCAATAAAAAGAGATTAAAAGAGAAAACAAGATGTTTCCTTCTTACTTTGATAGCATCATTCCTAGCCTGGAATCCTAATAGATACTTGTTTCTACTACAGTAATTAGATAAGGGCACTATAGTCTATAGAAGCTATGCAGGCCAGCAAGAAAACTATTACACTTGGTGAGCAAAGAGACCTATTTTCTCTTCCTCCTAGGTTGTCTCTAGAGTCTTTTTACGAAATGTAATACCTGAGAGTCCCTAAAGCATTTTAATACTTCTTGAAATAGACATACCTAAGAGTTTTTACCCTTTCTTATATTGCAAATAACCTGTAAAAGCATGACATGATCTCATATTCAGGACTGGGAACGAACACCAAAAAAACAGAACAGACCTTTCTGAGATGGAACAGGCTGCCCAAGGAGGTGGTTAGGCACCGTCCCTGGAGGTGTGCAAGAAATATTTAGATGTTGTACTAAGGGACATGGTTTAGTGGGAAATATTGGTGATATGTGGATGATTGGACTGGATGATCTTGGAAGTCTTTTCCAACCTTGGTGATTCTATGATCTACTAAACAAAATAGTAAGTTATAAAGCATTTAATACTGTATAGGACACAACAGAATGAATTAGAGTTTAGAATAGATTCAGATAAATTATAGAGAGCTTGGAGACTGAAAAGAAGTTGTAGTTGATTATTAAAACAAGATTGGCAGTTGTGTTCTAACATAAAACCAGCAGCTACTAATAACACTAAATAAGCACCCCGTAGCTATACCATCCTTTCTTTCTCCCACTGTAGAGAGAAACAATGAAGTTCAGAGCAAAGAACCTAGTTCTAAAAAGCCTTTCTGAAGTTAACATTGCCCAACAGTGTTGGACATTCATTGGACGCTACTTGACTTCTGCATAAACACTGCTTCACTGTACCTTGAACAGAGCTGCTGCATTTCCGCTTGCTCCCAAACACATCTTTTTGCAGTAACTAAATCATCCTTCAAAAAAAGCCAGGTATCCGGAGGTGTTCTCTATATATAACAACCTGATTAATTATTAATTAGTTGAGCCCCTCCCCCTGAGGGCTTTCTTTATAAATAGGTTCTTTCAGCTGATTTCTTTCTATAATACATTGCTATTCTTTTTAGTTTTTTGGGAAAGGGGAGGAATGGATTGAAAAATAAGTAAAATGAAAAAGAGCAATTGAAGTTGAGTTTCTCTTTTTTTCCTAGTGATGGTTATGACTTACGTCTATACCAAATGCTGTTCAACACTCTAGTAAATCTAAGCCTTTTCACGCATATGGAGTATGCACTTCTACATATGGATATTAGTCACATTTCTAAATCTTCAGAAATACTAAGCTTATGAGTAGAAGACAAAGATAACTTGCTAAAGAAAATGTTGAAGAGAAATATATCCGCATCATTTGATTAAGTGGCATTATTTTCTACAGTGCTGTCAAGGTAATCTGAACTGAAAAGGAGTTTTCCCATTTGCTGTTTTATAACTGTCTTTAGCATAGAGAAGGAAAAAAGAAACACTTGCCTTACAGTAAAATATTGCATCCAAATGAGCATTTACTGTTCGTATGGCTTTGATTTTGTAGCCTGTTAAAAATAAACTGTTTTATTTAGTATTTATTTTGGTACTTAGTATTTTATTTTAAAACATCAATATGAAAGAGTATTTTCTTTTTTTTTTTAATTTGTCTTCTTGAAGCCTAAAATTTCTGTTCAGATATTGTAAAAATTAAGTATGTATTAAGTAGTTCTTCATACGTAATCACTAAAGAAGTACCTGTAAGAACTGACTGTTCTGTATTGTCAGGAACTTGTTCTAGACTTCATGTTTAGATGCTGTGAGATGTTAGATAATCATAAGAGTGCTTACTGGCTACAGCATCCATAGAATTATTTCAAATTGTAATTATTAATGTTTATAAATATCTAAAGGGAGGTGGGAGGCAAATAGATGAGGCCGGATTATTCTCAGCACTATGCAACGATAGGACAAGGAGCAGTGGCCTAAAACTTGGACGTAGAACGTTCCATATAAACATGCAGAAGAACTTCTTTACAGTAAGGATGATCGAGCACCAGAATAGGTTGCTCAGAGAGGTTGTGAAGTTTCCTTTTATGGAGATATTCAAGACCTGGCTGGACATATTTAGGGTACCTGTTTTAGCAGGGGGGTTGGACTCGATGATCTCTTCAGGTTCCTTCCAACCCCTGTGATTCTGTGATTTAGTATGTCTAGAACATTGAGGCAGACTGGATGGTTCGGTATTAGTGATGCAGTACCTTGGCTGTTTCTCTCACTACAAGGTGTTTTGAATTCCAGATGTGGAAACAATCAGAAAAAAAAAAAAATCTCAGTTTTTCATGTATTTTTAAGCAAATAAGGTGTTGAAGATTAGTATACGTGATATTAAAATTTAAATATTTGATTAAATTCAAAACTTGATTCCAGACCTCCCAGGTGATTTTCCATCAAGCTGAAACTCNTCCTTTAATCTAGTATCTCTGATGTTTTTGCCTCTCCACTGCAGAGCTTTTGCCTACAGGTGTCTTTTCTTTTTTCAAGAGAAGGTACTTGACTTTTGTAAATGATAACAGAAGCAATTGGTTGGCGTAAATGTTATGTATAACATATATTCATATGCTTATGAGAAGGAGCCTGTTTGGAGACCACTGAAAACAGATGTGTCCAGTTCTGGGCTCCTCAGTTCATGACAGAGGGATCTCCTGAAGAGGGTCCATTGGTGGAACACAGAGTTGATGTCGTGTCTGGAGTATCTCCCTTATGAGGAAAGACTGAGAGCTCTGGGGGTGTTCAGCCTGAAGAAGAGAAAGCTGAGGGGGGATTCTTTCAATGCTTATCAGTATCAGATGGATGAGAGTCAAGTGGATGGGGCCGCGTTCTTTTCAGAAGTGGCCAGTGACAGAACAAGGGTTAACAGGCATAAACTGGAACACAGGAAGTTCCTTATGAACATAAGAAAGATGTCCGGAGAGGTAGTGGACTCTCCTTCTCTGGAGATATCCAAAACCCGCCTGGACACTTTCCTGTATGACCTGCTATAGGGAATCTGCTTTAGGGAAAGTTGGACTAGGGGATCTCCAGGAGTCCCTTCCAACCCTTACAATTCTGTGATTCTGTGAAAGCAAAAATGTCCATAACAAAATTAGATCTTCCCTTTCTATCCCATGCTCAAAACCCCCCCACCCTCTCCAAATACGACTAACCGCGTTGGAGCAGGAAAGAACAAGAGAAAACAAGAATGAAGCCCAATGGCCTCACTTAGCACTAAAAAATGTCTAGCTGATGAAGTGCATTTACTCAGTATTTTAACTACAGGGACTAGAACAGCAGAGGTGTGTGGGGAAGGGCTGAGAGAAAAGAATAACTGGGTGGGTGAAAGCATGCAACAGCCTCTGTAGTGTAAAGCTGCTCGGAGCCCTGAAGCTGACCTAGCTCAGCTCTAATCCTCCCCCAGAGGTTTATTCTTGATAGTTGTTGGAGAAGCCTGCTGATTTATTCTTTAGATAATGTACTAGTGCCACTGCTGCAGCACAAAAACAAATGCCAAAGGATCACCTTGGAGGATCACCCAAGGATCATTCTCACCCTCACAGCGTACATGGCATGGTGGGAACAGACATATTAACCAGAGATTTCAGTGTCAAGCTTCTGCGTACAGATCTGTTTGTATGCAGTGGGAATTGGCACAAAAAGATTACTATGAGGGCTACCAAGGACCCAATGAAAGTCCTGATTTCTAATTTGCTTTGGCACAAGTGGAGAGGGAGGATAGAAAAGTACAGAGCCGCCTGTTGTACCTAACCTAGCAAACACTCTATTTGGGATACATCAGCTGTAGGATTAGGTGCCAGTAGTCAGTGATCTGTGTATAGTAGTGAAGAACAGCCAGAAGTTTCTGTCTTAGGCTTTGTGAAGTGTAATTCAAACATTAAAATGTAGTCAGGAAATGTACAAAACTGAAGTCCAAAGTATCCTACTTCAAGGAGAAGAGCAGCAGTCCTGAAAGTAAATAAGATAATATATACTTTGATTTCAGGAAGAGCAGTAGATCATGGAAACTATTTTGGATGCTTGGATTTAAATGATGCAAGTCTCATGTGGTTCATGTAACCCCAAACAGTGCTATGGGCTTTTGGCTTTGGATCACTTGTAGGTACCAAAATTAGTGAAGTGGTCAGGTTTTTATAAAGTGCACAGCAGGTGTTCACGTCAAGTGAAACTGAAGTTTTTAGATAATGACTTTTAATACATCAGGAAGCCAGGGGTGCATTAAGTAAAAGAAAACCAGCTGGAGTCTTTCCCTGTGCTTTCACCTCCATATTCATGTGGCAAGGACTGTGTGCTAGTAATAAAGAGGCATCATTGTGCTCTGTGCTGTACCATCCACTTGAGAGAATGATATCCCTTTGCCAAATAACTTAGTGGGTGACTTTGGGGAAGGATGATAAGTGGCACATATTTAGAATCTGACTGTACTTATTAGTGTACATTAGAGACTTCAAAAGAAGACAGAGTCAGGCCTCTTGTGAACATTTCTGAAAATTCCATTCAGATCTCTGCATGTACCTGCTGAGAGCACACGGATAAACACAGCATGCTGGCTACTGATATGAAAGAAATGTACAAAAAGAATACACCTCAATTTTTCATTCTCATGAGTATAAGTGAGGGGCCTTTGGTCATGCCAGACTTTATGTGGTTTCAGTAAAATTATGATTTGATCCTCTTTAACTGACAGAAATAAAGCTCTATCAAAGCTTTTTTTAAATTGTGGAGAAGACCACCTGGATGTTTCAACTCATCATCTTAGAGTGCGTACCCTCAGCCTTTTTTTTGATAATACAGACTACAACTCTTCAGAGTACAAAGTCTTCACCAGAAATACCTGAACTCAGAATAGACAACACTTGTAACTCTCTATAAACTAGAAACTCATAAAATTATGCTACAGAATTAGACAGAATGAATCAACATCCTTCTTAAGTTAGAAAGAATGTAAAGCAAGCCAATATAAGAGTAAATGATGCCAAGCATCTTTTTACAACCTAAAGGGCTTTGTAAGACAGAATAAAGTGCTGAGACAGCTCTTTGATGGTAAACATGAAATGGCCTCTCTGAATGGAAAGCCTTGGAAAATTTTGCATGTTGCCAGTGAATAATCAAATATAGAGAAGAGTAGTAACAAATGAGGAAGAAGAGAGGACATGAGATAACTCCCATTTCAAATAGGTGGACAATTGCTCATTAGGAACATCTTATCGTGGCCTTGACAGAAAGATCTCTTGTTTGGCAAGAAGAGCTACATCCTAATTGTAGTTGCCTGTAACAGGCTTCTTTGCATATCAGATCATAATCCAAAAAGAAGATATGGCAGGAAGACTCTTCCCTTGTCATTCAAGAACTTATGTCATTTTGATTGACTCTCACCACAGGTTTCCTGTAGATCCTGTGCCTGTCAGGACTTTGCAGGTGGCAATAGATCATTTCATATCTTTTAGGATCTAGTTAAAAGGTTAGATGACCTGTAATATATATAGCTTCTAAAGCAATAAAATAAATTAAATAGGAGCTTTATAAATGCACCTTTAAATAATGAAGTGAACCACTTAAACTAAATGTCTGGTTCAAGTGCCAACTCATTTGGCACATGGATACTCTCCAGCAAGCTCTCATTGGGGCAGAAAATTCTCCTTTTTATCTTAAGCACTTTTAAAAGAACTGCAGAACCAGTCCTGGAAATGGCAACTTGCAGCTAGAAAGTTTTGGTAATACATCAAAAAGAAAAATCAAACAAAATATTTGAATATCTAATTTTAGGCAAAATGACAAGGTGTTAAATGCATTGCTGGCATTTGGATATTGTGAGGAGCACATTAGAAATGCAGATACATTGCTGGGGCATTGGGAAAGCAGTGATCCTAGCACATAATTTATAATCTGTCACAGTAGAAATTGAGTAATGGAAAAAGAAATATATCTGAAAATCTCAGTAATATCTGCAAAAATTCAGGAACCAATGAAACTTGGTCGAATGGAAGCCATTGTGCAATGGGAAGGAGTTCAAGGTGAAAATCCACATTTCATATAAACACAAATTGAGAACTCTTGGGAAATAATTTTAGTGGTTTGTGAAATTTGAACTCAAACACGAAAATAATAACAGTACCAGAAATGTATCTTCCCCTGAGTAGCCTCAAAGAAGGGAAAAAGGTGTTAGTCTAGGCTGAGGACTAACTTTGCAGTGCTACAGGTTGGTTCAGGGCGCTACCAAACTGAGTTCTTACAAAACCATAGAAATCTTTAAGCACAACACTTCTTAATGTGAGAATTATCTGCCCAGACTATCGTTAAGTTTTCTCTCTGGAATGTGATTCCAGTCTTTGTAGAAAACATGTTTTGTTGAACTTTATTAATAAAGTTTTGATGCCCCATCCCTGGAGGTGTTCAAGGCCAGGTTGGATGGGGCCCTGAGCAGCCTGGTCTAGTATTAAATGTGGAGGTTGGCGGCCCTGAATGCAGCAGGGGGGTTGGAGCTTGATGATCCTTGAGGTCCCTTCCAACCCAAGCCATTCTGTGATTCTATGAATAATTTTTTTTTCTTGTTCCTCTTCTAGTCTGTTTTAACGGTTGAAGTCTTTCTTTGAGACAAGGTTCTTTCTAAAATGTATATTTGCAACTACAGGTTATTTTTTTTTTTCATTCAATCAGCAGAACGCTACCCTTTTTCCAGGCTGTATGAAGAAGCATTGGCAGATGACTTTCAGCTAAAACATAAGTTAGTGGGTTAGAAAAATGTGGAAACATTGGTCTTTTGGTTTAACCGACATTTAAGGGATGGAACGTCCCTGGTTTAGTGCTATCCCACTGTTTAACAAGTCAGGAAGGCTTAATTTAGTTGCATGCTGCTTTAATTAAGCTAATGAACCTGTCATGAGCAAGGATTCTTTAAGGGTGGAATAAATTGTACCATTGTGTTTCGTGGTAGAAAAGCAGGATTAAGCGAGACTAACTCAGGAAAAAATGGGCTTTTAACTTTGAACTCTTTCTGTACTTGGTAAAATTCAAGACAAACTTCCTAAATTTCTGCAAAACACAGCTTTAACTGTGTGCAGAAGACCCTTTATATAGAAACCGTTCAGATTATCAACATCTTTCAATTACTGAGAGGCCCTAAATTAGGTATGAGCATCAGAAGTGTAGGACAAGGGTGGAACAATCTCTCCCTGGGACATGTTGGATGCATTNTTGCACAGACTTTGATAGATTTAACCAGATTAAAATGTGCTTATTTTGATAGTGATAGGACAAGGGGGAATGGTTTTAAACTGAGACAGGGGAGGTTTAGGTTAGATATTAGGAGAAAGTTTTCCACCCAGAGGGTGGTGACGCACTGGAACAGGTTGCCCAAGGAGGTTGTGGATGCCCCATCCCTGGAGGCATTCAAGGCCAGGCTGGATGTGGCTCTGGGTAGCCTGGTCTGCTGGTTGGCGACCCTGCACATAGCAGGGGGGTTGAAACCAGATAATCACTGTGGTCCTTTTCAACCCAGGCCATTCTATGTTTCTATCATATGATTCTGTGATTTAGCTTGGTAGTCAAAATACATCAGTTAATTATTTGCACTCATAATGATTAAGAATCAACAAGGACTGTGTAAGGCACGGTGTCTAAGTAGGGACTTTCTTCTCCAAAAAGAAAAGGATAGAAGAGCTTTCTTTTCTTCATTATGTATTCCTGTACTCTAAGATATCTATTACTGTAGAGACTTAAGATTTTGAGCAGCAGATTATTTGCTGAACAGTCTTATCTTCTTACTGAAGTAAAGGTTATAATAAATGTTAGTTGACTTTTCTTCCTCATCCTATCTTAGTGAGCTATGCCAAGACAAATCTCCAATTTTATATATACTTAGCTTCATTTCTCAGCTCTAGAGGTGCCAGCTATACCTTGACTGAAGGGTTTCTGAATGTCCTGAGATAGCTCAGCAGCATTCTCAACAAATGTTTTACCAGCAGCAGGGATTTTAAGACACTATGGCTTTCCAGTTCAAACCGTGTGCTTTCCAGTTTGTATGAAAAAAAATTTTGCTAGAAGTGGAAAAGAAAGGTGTTTCAATGAGTACTGTCAGAGCATCTCTTCTTCTTTTCAAGTGGGAGTAAGTGTGAAAAGTTAGGAAGAATAAAAAAGTGGGAAAATAGGTACACAACCAGCTGTGATGCATCCAAGTTACTGAAGACTGCAGTCCCGCCAATTATTTTCCAATTTTTTCTAATTTTAGGTAGTTTCCATCATGGGCCTTGGAAAATCTTCGGAAGGATATCAGTGAAAAATTGTTATGACAAGAATTTATTTTCTGTGGAAATTTGAAACACATCACTGAGAAACAACAACTTTTTTTTTTTTTAGTTAAAAATAAAAAATATATATTTGAAGGAAACATTTTATTTTTAACTCTACTGTTTTTTGAAGAAATATTCCACTGTGTCTATCAAGTTCTAATGAACTATTAATGAAGGGCTTGGAGAGTATGCCCTATGAGCAGCTACTGAAGGAACTGGGGCTGTTTAGTCTGCAGAAGAGGAGGCTGAGGGGAGACCTTATTGCTCTCTTCCAATACCTGAAAAAGGTGCTTACAGCGAGAGCGGGGTTGGTCTCTTCTCAGTGGTGACAGGTGACAGGACAAGGGGAAATGGCCTCAAGTTGTGCCAGGGTAAGTTTAAGTTGGATATCAGGAAACACTTCTTTACAGAAAGGGTTGTTAAGCACTGGAACGGGCTGCCCAGGGAGGTGGTTGAGTCACCATCCCTGGATGTGTTTAAAATCTGTTTGGATGTGGTGCTCAGGGACATAATTTAGCAGAGGGTTGTTGGAGTTAGGGTAGTATGGTTAGGTTGTGGTTGGACTCGATGATCTTCAAGGTCTTTTCTAACCTGAGCAATTCTAAGATTACTGACACCCCAACACCAATGGTATCGTGGCTACTCAGCTGGAACTGATGTGGGGAAGCTTTGCAGTGATTCCCTGGTGTTATTCTGGCTGCACTTCTTTTGTTCATTGTTATTATATTGCTTGTTAATTTCTATGTGCTACAGAGCAACTTAGAATTCAGGAGTGGTTCAGATTTGATAATTGCATTCTCCTAAGTAATTTCTTTAAAGCCTCTAGTGCATCACAGAGACATGCAGGAAATATCCTGCATTTTAATATTTAGGACCATTATTAGCAAGCAGTTAAAATAGTGCAGCAATAGAAAGGCCAGCTATGGCACACAGATAGTTTAGGAGATGTATGGATTGGTCAGGAGAAGAATAGATTGTTTTGTGCCCAAGGCTGGTAGTTGTAGCTGGAAAATCCTTTATCCCTTCTGTATTAATTGTGAAGCACTTTAAGAGGATGTGTAGAGATTGCTATTAATGTAATATATGCACGATACTGATTATACAGATTGAGCTTTTCAAGAGTAATATCATCTTGACTTTATTTTGGCATTAGACAAAGTGTTTCCTGAAGAAGTAAGGATCTGTGCTGACAGCAGACTTCTATCAAATGAGACCTGTTGGCCCCTACATCATTTTCCTGTGTAGTTGATGTCACTGTTAAGCTTTAATGTACTATTTTGGAATATTGTGCAGTAAATCTAGAGGATAATCCATATATTATAACCTGTTATTGTAGGGGAGCTTATGTGGCATCTATAAATCTCCATAGACAAATGCTTTAAGCATTGTAAAGTAGGTTTTTGCATGAAAACTTTTTTCTATCGCTGTCTCTATTTGTAGATTGAGTTACAAAGGACCTCTGCATGCCAGCTTCAGGAATCCCGATGAAAGCTATTTTTGTTGTTTTAATGAATAAAATATGATCTCTGAACAACCAGTAGCAGAATGAACTCTCTGGCATCAAAGGAAACATTACGAATCTGTGAATATGCTTAGTGAAAGAACTGAAATTGTGCTAACATAAAAAAAAAACAAAAACAGAAAACAAAAGAAGATGAGATCCTGTAAAATGCAGTTTCAGATTAGGCTTGAGTAAGAGTTTTGAGAGAATATTAAAATTTTATCAAACTTCTCTATGATTAAAGGCATAAAAGATACTAAAAAGGAAAAAGAAGAGTTTATATAAGATCAGCATGTAGCATGTGATTTTTGAACCCCAAAATCATCTTGTTATAGGAATAAGCCCTTTAAGAGAATTGGCTATGTATTTTAAAGGGGTGTGACTATTTTAATATAATTTATAGATCATATTTTATTTTTCTAAAGCTCAATCTTTTTTTTTTTTTTTAAATGACATTTTCACACCCTTTTTCCTTTTTGGTTTGTATAAGGATGTTTAAACCACCCTCTGTATTCCTCCCTCATCCCTCCACAATATATACTGTTCCTTTGTCACCAAGTGGGAGTAATGACTGTTAAATACTTAACTTTTTTTTCATTGGATGGATCCATATATTGGTATGGCCAATTCATGTGGGGTTGTTGTGTTTTGTTTTAAATTTGGTTTAGTATAACCATACCCCTAAATTACTCATTGGGATCAAAATCATACTTCAGTCTTCTATTCTCTTTTTGTGAGCTTGAAAGAATAGAGACAGCATACAAGAAGGAGGCTTTCTTATTTCCAAGCATCTACTTGTGAAGAAGCATAATTGTTGTCTCAATNTTTAACTGCTGTTTACATTTAATCTGCCTTCCAGTCTTAAAGTAGTTTCAGTCTTCACTTCCTAACCAAGACAATTTATTCCTGTTCTCCTCTGCATGTACTCTTCTATTTCTAAAGTGAAGACAGGATTTATGTCAACTATTGCTGATATCTTGAATTTAGACATCTCCATCTAACTTGCCATTATACTCAGAGTAGATTATGAATTTGCCTTTGGGAATTGCTCAGGATACTTATGGATGGAAACATCTAATGCATGTATTAGAAAAATGGAACAGAGTATAGGAATCCTTGGTGTTTAAAAATTGACATGTAGGAGAAGGAGAAAGCTGATATATTCAATATAACCAGATTTAATGTTAAAATTCTGAAAATTTCTTACATTTAGTTTCATTTATTGCAGTCCAGAGCACATAGTTAAAGTATCTGTCAGATCCATCTATTCTCCTTCCTGCTCCAAGACATGATTGTATATATTTACATGGCTTTCTAGTAGATGACTGTCTATATATTATTCTTAAAATCCTCTGAAGTTAAATGCATAACATGGTCCTTTTAGCTACTCGATTCCTTTGAACATTTTTACCTGTTGCCTGGCATAATCTCCTATTCTCCATTTTTTTTTCCTCCATTCACTCTTGTAGATGCAAAAAGTAGATTCTCTGTGCAGCAATCTTTCAAAATTTAAAGATAAATATTGCATTACTTCTTCTGTCATCTCAAGTTTGTCCCATTATAGGAAGAAATGAGCCTTGACCTTTCCTTCATAAAATACAATTCCTTTGTTTCTTATGTTTGTCTTCAAGATACTTGGAAATAATTTGGCTTTTTTTTTTTTTCTACTGTTGCTGGAAATGGATATTTAAAAACTCAGTCTGTAATTGTCTTTCCTTCTTTTGTTTGCTTTTAAGGGAGGCAGATGACAGGCTTCAGAAATCTCTCCAATCTACCACACGCTCCAGGAGAACCAAAATGTTGGAATGATTCTCTTCACATACAACCTATTGGGAAACATCAGGTGGGGTCAGGTATATCAGAGTGATACTTGTATAACAGAAAGATAAAAAATACAAGCTGAAAGTACGGAGGTACAATTGTCTTTGCTGCAGCAAACTGTAACACTCATACTTCGTGATGTAGCGTTTCACATTTGCAGAGTTCAATGGCCAAACACCAGGTGAGAAAAGTAGTCATTGCTGTTTGGTGGGAAAAATGCCAAAAAGAGAAGTAACTCACCCAATACCATGTCATTTATCTCTGTTACAAAGAATTAGATTTTATGGCATGTTTCTAAACAATCTGCAGATGCATCTGCTAAAACCTCAGAGATTTTAGTACCTGTGAACTGGTATTTTAGAGTCTGTTGACTTGCTAGAATATAATCACTGTGCTACCATCAGAACCAAGCAACTTCCCAGGTCTTTTTATCAAGGAAATGATTGAAGAGAGTCCAGGATTTCCCTAGAAGCTTTACATCTATTACTAGGATCAACATATTCTTTGTCCAGACACAGGGACTCCCAGAGAATATATTTTGATGTCTTCCATCACTTAATCCTTCTATTCCAGGAGTTAATCTTTATGAGTAGTTTGTGGCTCTACTCCTGACACCTGATATTCTCAAAAAGCACATCAATCATTTTTGCAAGATGATCTTGAGGTTTTGCTTCCTAAAAAAAAGCTGGTGCTGAAAGTTGGGGATGGGGATGGGGGGGAAGCCAAAGCCTGGCTGGTGAAACAGCACAGGAAACCTCCTTTAGGCTGCTTTCACCTTACGTTACTGCAAGTGAGGAGAGCTACAGCTCCAAATGATATTTCAGATGGGAGAAAGATGTGAAGGTGTGAATGAGAATTGGAAGAGAAAAACATATTCCAGAATAAATTGCACTGCTTAATTTCATCAAAAGGGCATTAGATGTGTCTAAGGGTAGACTTTAGGTTTGGGCAGGGTTGGTGTTTGTGCAAACTGCTTGCTTGCATCTCTGATGCATCTTCTTTAAAACTGAAAGTGTTATTAGTGAATATATATTTTACAGCCTTCTAAGATTCATCTCATTTTTCTACTCTGAATTTTTTTATATTTCATAGAGTCATACAATATCCTGAGTTGGAAGGGACCCATAAAGATCACCAAGTCCAATTCCTGGACCCATGCAGCACCACCCAAAATTCAGACCATACAACTGAGAGTGTTGTCCAGATGCTTCTGAACTCTGGTAGCTTGGGGCCATGCCCACTGCCCTGGGGAACCTGCTCCATGCCTACTGCCCGCTGATGCAGAACCTTTTCCTGTTATCCAACCTGAACCGCCTCTGTCCTTATTTTGGCCTTTTTGATTTGGGATTGAATAAGTTCAGTGATGTGAGTCCTTTTTGCTCTTAGCTGTTAAGGACCTCATAACTATTTGCATGCTTTACACAAACCCTGCATGTCTTGAATTAAATGACCTTGGCAAACACCAGATCTCAGTATTTCAAGGGTCTGACTTGCTCAGTTATGATGTGCTACCAACTATGTTGTGAGTGAAAACAAATTGAACTGTCTCAGACCTCCAATCTTTTATTAAACTCGTTGCTTTTTTTTTGCAAATCTATGAAAATTAAATTTGTATAAATATGTTATTAATAATATATTTAGCAGAGTCCAGCACAAAATTTGGACTTTGTATTGCTCTGGGCAGCCCTCAAGCTGGGGAAAGTTAGAAATTGTTACTATTGTACTGAGTTGGAGTATCTCCAGAGCCTTTCTTTATCTATCTGTCCCATCCTTGGAGGTGTTCAAGGCCAGGTTGGATGGAGTCCTCCTGGACAACCTGATGTAGTGCTGGCAACCTTGCCCATGGCAGGAGGGTTGGAGCTCGATGGTCCCTTTCAACCTAAGCCATTCTATGATTTATGATCTAATACGGAAGACGTTTTGGTCTTCGCTGGGGTTCAATGGATTTAAGTTTAAGACTTGGTTTTTTTCTTTCAAACAAACAAACAACTGTTGGCTCTGTGCAAATATTTGTTGCAGTTCTCATTTCTATAAATCAATTATTTAGTTTTATCTACCTTACAAATGGTTTTACTCATGCTTTTATGTATACATGCCAGCTTCCTCTGACATACTTGGGACAAGGCTGGTGAGCAGTCTTGACAGTAGTTAAATGTGACTGAAAATAATGATGTCCCAGAGGGATTCTGTTGGAAATCTAATCCAGTTAGTGGCAGCAGCAGAAATATGGTAATGCTAAAAATAATATGGACTGTTAAAATGCTAGGATCCAAATTTCTTTCACATCCATGTCTCTCAGGTTTACCCGTATGAAACGATGCTCTAACTCTACCTATCAGAAGGGTGAAATTCACTCCTGCTCAAGGGAATGAAGTAGAGAGAGAAATAACTTGGATAATACGTGCAAGATGGGGATAAGAAAAGCATTGCAATTACAATGTTAGAAAATAAAGTACAGAAATGGAAGCCTTATTGCTAATGTTATTTAGTTATTCAGATATGTGTTTGCACACAGCTTTGTAAAAGCAGTTCGCCTTTTAATACAGAGGTTCCCCAGTTTCTCTTAAACATGTTATCTTGAAATAATTCTTCAGCCTCAGTGCTTTTACTATTCTGTACTACAAGGTTCTACAACACTTTAACAATAATAGGAACTTTACTGAATATTCCAGGTGCTATTGTTAATCAATATAAAGGCAGCCAGGCCTGACTCAGCCTAAAGAATAAGCTTCGCATGGAAAAGGGCTAATTTAATTCATAGTCATGGAGAAGGGCTGCATCCTGTAAAGATCAATTTTTCTCCTGCAAAGTCCTTGGGGATCTTCAGGGTTATGGAATAATGGTTATTTTGTTGGTCACATATCAAATCAGATTTTTCTCGTGCTGTGTTCTCCTTTTTTTTTAATTCACAGTAATTTAAAAAAGAATCAAAGACAATTATTTCAGTCAAAAATTCCAAGCAAATTAGCTTTGAGATTCCAACATGAATCAGTTGTAGTAAAAAAAGCCGAAAGCACAAACCACTCTGATTTGGAATAGTGTTAATGTACTGACTCAAATCATTTTTAAGTAACAGAGTAAAAGATTTGAATACCTAAATTATTTTTTCTCTGATTAGTCAAATGCAAGTTTTCCCGCTTCTTAATTATTACAGGAAAATGGACCACTTCCACTGTCAGTTGACATGAGTCTGAACGCAATGGGAGACGATGATTTTATCAGTTTGAAGTCTTNGAACTACTTGTTATGTAAATCTGTGGATATTTTATTTTCAAAAGGAAACATTAATAAGAGTATATGCCATGACAGACACCAAACTGGAAAAAATGGAGTGAATCTCCAGAGATCTCAAGAACTTTTGAAGAAATTGAATTATGACATTAACTACTTCTGTGGGACAGAAAAAATAATGGTAAAATCCATCCAAATAATTACATTCATGCAATGTGATCTGTAGAAATATATATGGTGGTGTCTTCCATCCCGTTCTCTTGAGTCCCTGGCAAAATGTGACGACATAACTGTTCTCTGGCCAACCTAACTCATATTTCTTCATAACAGACTGTGTATGTAGAAATAATGGAATCAGATGAAACATTCATGTTATTGAAAAAGAAACTCCAAGAAGTTCAAAATTCAAGGTCACTGTGATTGACAGTATATTGGTGACTACACTAAAGTATTTGACAGCCTTTCAAACACATGTATCAGATGATAGTTTTCTTTCTAAATTAGAAATTTACTGGTGGAAATCCAATAGGGTCAGGAGATATTACATTTCAGAGATGAGATGCTTCTAATCATCTTATCTTTGCCATCGTGTTTTGATGCTGCATCTCCTCTTTACTCCTGCTGAATCTTAAGCAGATGTCTCAACTCCTACCCTGCGATATCCACCTCCAGCAATGCCTGTTATTCATGTTACACTTTTCTGACCCCTGCATTAAACAACGGATTGGTAACAGTCTGCAGGAGCCCTCTTCATATCCAGAACTCCCTGATTTGCTAGCTGGTCGCAGATTTTTATTTCAGAGAGATACTACATTGAAAAAAATGAAGCAAAAACTTTCAAAGGCACTTAGTGCCGGGGCTGTTCTGGCAAGAAGAAATGTGGGAAGGCTCTCCAGAGCCAACAGCTTTTCTGATGGGACTGAAATCTACAATGCTCCCATGGTCAGGAAAGGGAAGAGGTTGGGAACAATTGTTTAGAGCTGTAAAGCAGCAAGTTTTCTTGTTTGTTGATAACTGCAAGTACTATCCGATTACTTCATACCTTCCTATTCCAGTCACCAGTGGAAAATATTAGATAAAACCAGGTTCTGTAGGACCTCCAGATGAACTATCATCTAATTTACAAAAAATATATAAGATGTCGTTTTCTTCTCCAATTTCTTATACTTGTATATGGGCTGTATTCCCTAATTTGTTTGAGTGTTTCATGCCAGAGCAGCATGAAAAGCTTTTAAGACACATTTGCCCCTTCTTGTTTCTCCTTGTTAAATTCTCTTTGCTAAATTATTGGTCAGAGAGGAAAATTGAGTTGATTTAACAGAATTTGTTCCTGACGTTTCACACTGGCCATATTTCTATTGCTTTCCTGTGATGTAAGTGCTTATGAAATAGAATGTAACTCAATTTTGCTATTTCTAGAAAGGGCAGCTTTGGCAGCTCAAGAGAAATACTTCTGATTCCCTTTGTAAAGAATAATGTTATATTTACCATTCTCCTGAATCTGCTCCCCTCTCCCGTAAGCCATGAGTTTTACAGATAATTTTTAAAGACTAAGATTTATTCAGTATCTGTTCAAAATGGTGTCTTGAAGATGAGAAAAGATTCTGAAAGCCCTGTGTGTCCATGTGAGCCATGCTTTTGGAGATTGGTTTCTAGGTATGTCTTATTTCTTCTCTAGACAGAATTAGGCTCTTTGTGTTAGGAAAGGTATAAATCTTGGGAGCAACTTCAGAAATTACTCAGGCTGAGATTAAAGAGCATTAGGAAAGGTATAAATGATAATAAAGCTGTGTAATTGTATTTATTTCCATTATCTCAGCTCACTTCTGAAATAATTTAAATGCAACTGGTAAAAAATATTATTCCCTTCTTAGAGGAAAAGAAAATCATAAAAGTGATTAATTGTCTCACATGACCTTCCGAAAGTAGATTTGCAAACTGGGAAACCAGAATACCATTTTTTTATGGTGAGAATCTGTTGGTTTTCTTGAATTTAATTAATATTGCAGCTCGTTATGCACATGGTTATAAATTGACAAGCGTTATGCGCTCCCCATAAATAACAAAAAGAGAGTAGGTTGCATTTTGGAGTTGCCAGTCCTTTCCATAGTCCATCCCTTAGGCTGATTCAATTAAATGAAGCCATGAAGCATACATTCTTCAACTTCATTTTTTCATCTGTTTTTCTGCCAGTTCATTGCTAAGTAATGGACGATACTGCTCTGCTTTGGGGTCATGCTTCATTCAGGTTACTGTTTGTTATGTGATTTGTTTTTCTTGGGCAAGTTCTGCAATATACCTCTAAACAACAGTGGAGGAATAAATGAAGTTTATTCTAGAAATCAGTCCATATGTTCCTCAGGTTTGCTACATTCATAGCTGGCTAGAGACTGTGGGAAAGATGCAGGCAGAGATTTTCAACATGACTTGATTGCAAATGGCTTTACCATAAAAAGCAATATCAAGCTATAATATGTGGTGACAATATTTTGGACAGTTTTCTATTTAACGCCTGCACAATTTGATCTAAAACACTTTTTGAACGTGAAAGGATGTCAGCAACACTATTCAGTATCAACTATAGTCTTTTGCCCCAAAATCTTAAGGACTTGAGCTGAAACCAAAGTCTATTTGAAAACAGGGATTATTTTAACTTCTGTATTTATTTTACATAGAAATGTCTTATGCAGTTTAATACTGCAATAAGATCCTCATTCAAAAACCTTTGGTACAGAAATGCAGTTAGCAAAGTACTCTTCTTAGGAGATCTCAGCTGTGAATCAACATGCAAGAGGAGTGCGGATAAATCTGAGACTTCATTCCTTACAGCCTGCAGCAATGTGAAATTCTTCTCTTTATTATAAGTAACACTTAAGTGTGTGTTTATGAAATCCACCAAATGCATTTGAAAGGCCTCTATAGCCCTCAGCAAGGAAAAGATTATAGACCAAAGAACTCAACATTCTCAGAATGATACATTTTTAGTGTTTGTGTGTTGGGGTTTTATGAACTATTCCCTTGGGGGAAAGGAAAAAAAAAAGTGTGTTCAGTGAGAGCATGGCTTCTCTGGGTTGCTCCAATCCAAGGCTACTTCTGTCCAATAGCTTGTGTGATCAGAGACCCTACAGGGGTCATTATCTGGGGAGCACAGCTGCTTCTTCACCTTCTGTAGGATCAACCAGTAGCAAAGCTGAGAACAAATCCCATAGACATGCGGACACAGACATGGGACAGGGACACAACAGCCACCAGTGTGGAGCCTGACCCTCACTTGTTCCCAGGTAGCTGGATTGGGAGCACTCACCACTCCCATCCCATGGCTGGGGGTAGAAGACCCCACTGTCTGACAGTAAGACACTCGGTCACTCCAAGATCTTTCATCACAGTTTGTGGGCCTACCCTCCTGGCCTGGCTCCAGGAGTGACTCCAATCCCAGTCACACACACTGACCCCAACAACAACTGGGGCTGAGAATCCCCACTTGCTCCAGATACTGGCACAACTAGCTGGCCAGAGAGAGAGTTAAGATTTTAAGATTAATATTTAATGTGAGAAAGATGCAAGGTGATAGCTGTGATAGCCAGGTCTGTTCCTTAGTGTTTTGCTCATTGTTCCTTCATTACTCCTTATCTTCCAGATCCAGACATCCTCATTCAGACAACATTGCTTGTATCAACATTCCCACATTCTGTCTCTTACCTTGTTAGCTGTACAACTGACCAGATTCTGCTCCCAACACTGCCTACCTTTCTTATTATCTCTTGTTGTATTGGAAAAGCCCCTTGACCCATAACACAGCAGATACTCTCCTTCTCTATACCTTAGCGGTAAGCAGCTGCTTTGACCCTAACCGCTTTTCTTCACGAGTGAGAGATGACGTGCATAAAAAACCTCTCCTGAAGTAAGTTGTCATTTCTCTGCTTTTCCACATAAAATCTGTTAAGTGTGTAAGCATTCCTGAAAACATTATGGTGAATGCTTGCAGTTATATTTTGTTGTCTTATTACTTGAGAAAAATTTAAGAGCAATCAACACTGGAAGGACCAATCTAGCCAAATACTGAGTGCTTAAAATGCATTGAATCCTGCAGGGAGGAAGATGAAGTTTTCTTTTTTCTCCAAAGTTAATTCCAGGCTTTTGAACACCAAATGTGAAACAATTATTGGAACAAACTCTGGTTGATTGTGATGGTTTTCCCTCATAAGGTGGATTTCAAGACTGGCTGGAAATAGTCAAACACCAAGAACTGGGCTTAGTGTCTGAAGGTGAACATTTCCAGTTGTATTTTGTAGCCACCTGCAGGTAACTTCTGGCCTTAGCATGGCTCTCCTCCCTCACTGGTATCTATTCTTTAGAGCTGTACTTCTGAGAAATGCTCCCAGACCTTCACTCTGAATCGAACTGCACCTTTGCCAGACTCAAATGCAACCTGGGATGAACTATTCTTCTCCACCTCTTAAAGCTTTGAGAGTGTTTGTACAGGCTAGAGAACACTTTTCTCAAGAAGCAGAAAAAAAAAATAGGAAAGGAAAGTTAAAGAAAACAGAAAATCCTGAAAACTTTGCAGATGTTTTGAGCATCTTGACCTCACTCCTGAAAGTTCTGCAAAAGATGCACAAATAAAGATGTTTGTTTTCTAATTCTACAAATGTTCTGGACTTCCAGCTAAAGAGCTGTTTTGCCCCTTTACGTGGGTGGAATACAAAGTTTTAATGAAGTGTACCATTCTGAGTCATTCTAATCCTATTAGCAATCCATCCTTTTGCTATTCTGTATACGTACTTAAGCCTCAGAGATTGGACTGAGGGTTTATTCCTACTGAAATCACATATGTTGCTTTCACGCTGGGCAGAGCAACATAATAAAATCACTGAGCTCTGTCTTTCCTATGGCAAACTATGACAAAAAAGTCATGGCACGTTTGATAGTGGCACAGTTACCCCAGAAGCCACCACATCTCCTCCCACCACACCTGAACTTAAGTGTACATTTTGAGCACAAAGTACTGAATGGGGAAGGGACAAGGTATGACATCATCTGCACATGATTTGACCTCATTCTTGTGCTGTTTTTACTTTAATATCTGTTTGTTTGTTTTTTTTCCAGTAACCTGCTTGCTCAGTGCATTAAAGCAGAAAGAGCAAAAGTGAAAGTATCCACGTATTTACTGTTGCATATTGAAAAAGAGCACTTCTTGACATTATCATTCTGTCTTCAAATTTACTCTTGTTTTCAGTGAATACTCTTTCTATTGCCAGAAAATGACATTTTAGGAGCAGCAATTTTTTTCCGTGGAGCCATTTCAGGACTATTTCAGTACCTAATTCCTGTTCTGAACTTATGATTTATCTCTTCAGACAACTATGTTCTCATACACTTGAATGCCCTGATAATGAGCAACATTGAGAAGTCCAAATGGAAGAGCTGAAAGTGACATCACACTAGAAAACAGAATCTACAACACACTCAAGCAATGGGTTTGCAATCTGCATAGAAATTAGAGATCAATTACACACAGTGTTTTTGCTTTGTGGTAATTAATCTCCATGCCACTGAACTTCTTAAGTACTTTACATGATATTATTAACTGGAAGGACAGGGGAAGCTAGATAGCTGCTTGTTGCTTTGCAGAAACGTCCAACAGAGCCCCAAGGCCTCTTCTGTTTGTAGACCATCATGAGCAACCTGGTAATATTTTATTGTTGTTTTGTTGCAAGATCAATACTAGCTCATGCTTTCATTAATGCTGAGTGCTTGGTTTCTGGGAATCTATTAGCTATTGTTTTTGTACTAGTTTTGATGCACATAAAGTTAGATACATTACTCCATACATGACTCTTTCAGCACCTTACTGCATTATGAACTCAGTCTAAGAAATAAGCTCATCATATGTATAATTTAAGAAATGTTGCTGCTTTGCTTTGAGATTTTCTAAAATATTTGCTTGGTCCTTGTCCCAAATAAATTAGCAATAAAAAGATGTTCAACTTAACTGTAAGAGAAAAAAAAAATCATGTTTTTCAAGCATTTACTGACTAAATTTATTTTAATCAATGCTGTTTCACCTAAAACTAAACAGCACTGAATTCTGTGGCTTTTTATATAGAAGTTCTATTTTCCAAAACATTCCTATTACCTTTTTTTAGACTGGATTTTCCATGTATTTCTAAAGTTATACTGTCTGAACTGGTGACTGGGACATCTGCAGTGCTTGAGAAAACTGGGATGCTTTTCTTCACATACTTATACTAACAGAAATGTTGTAGGCATCCCAGTAAGAAGTACGTGCTCTTATGGTGAGGCTGACTTACGCTTTTTCTCTTGACTGTCCTTTCCACTTATCTTTTCCATAGACATTCATAGCAAAAAATTGTTGTTCTTGTTTCCATGCAGTTGACTATTCCCAGTTAAAAATAGTAGTTCGTAATTTCCTTTCATTCAATTCCATTCTATTTATTTCAGACCATATCTGTACTTTATTCAGATCATTTTCAATGTTCTCATGGGGTATGAAGACCTACTAGTTTATTATCTTTTGCAAACTAATTGCCTTTACAGCTCTTAATGGGATGCTGTTCCAGTACTTCATTGCTCAGATAGAGCTAAAAGCTTTCTAATTTCCAACCCAAATATATTGCTGGTCATGTTTGTTCTTGTACCTACCCCATCCTAATCTTAAACAACTAATTTCAATAGTGATTTCAATTCTAGCCCAATGCATTTATGGATGAAGCTGCATTGTCCCACATACTGAGTTTGCATTTGTCTGCACTGAATTTCAGGTGCAAGATGATAAACTGTCTGCAGACCAGCTGGGTGTTGAGGGTCTTTGAGCAACAGAATTTAGGGGAACCTGCTGCAGGCTGAGAGTATTCCATTCAATCCAGCATGAGCCCTCAATGTGACTATTATTAAAATAAGATTCCCTCAGTTAGTTGTCAGCCCCTACATAGTCCTAACCACTTGTTCATCCAATACATGAAAAGTTCCCGTATTTATAAAACAGATAGCTAACTCTGTTGTTGTTATTTAAACACTTTTATTTAAAAACTTGATCATTCAGATTTGTTTTTTTTCCCCCTAAAATGCATTGTTGTTAACAGCTTGTTGTTAGTTACATACTTTTTCACTCTAGCTCTGATAAAAGAAAAAGTCAATAATACTTGATCTTGGAGGAGATCTCAATGGTTCTCATCTAGTGTTGCTTTTTCTGTCAAGATACCGTGCTTCCAAACTCTCTGCAACTGTGTTCCTGAGTACAATAGGTTGACTTTCAAGGAAGACAGCAAAGTTCATCACTGGGCTATTTTTTCCTTTACATGTATCTACTCAGGCTTTGAGTTCAACGTGTCCATCCTTGAGAAATGGTTTTCATACTTTATCTGTGTGTCTTTCTCGGTTTCTTAGTACACAGTTGTTGTTTTAATACAGTCATTCTTCAAAGCTTGGTGGATGCCTAAAATATGCAAGATGTGAAACTTGCTGTCTGTAAATCACTCTAGCATTGTCCATCTCCAAAATCCTTGGTAAGATATATATTAGCTAAAATTCAAGGGCTACCATCCACTCAAGTATCCCACTGTAAGTTATAATCCAGTCAATGCTGATTGGATAATTTTATTTCTTTTTAAGTCCCATTCTGCAGCCTTATCTTCACAGATTACTTTATTTTTTGATCGAACTACTTCTTTATTTACAGGCCTTGGAGAAACTAGTTTAAATCAGGAAGACATCTAGCATATATGGATGGCTTGGAGGTTTCTAGTAGTGCTTTGTGGTCAGAAATGCCATCTCTCTCTCTTTGTATGTCTTCAGTACTCAGCAATAACCTCTCAATATTTTTCTGGACCCTCTTCTCTCCTCTCACACAGTTTGGTGGATCATAGTGGCATTAGAGTGGGCTGGTCCATATGAGCAGCAGCTTTCATATTAAGAGTAAATTTAATAAGTCTCATCACTCATAGTTTTCCATCTCTATAAACTAGCATATGGATGACTATTTTGTGCTCAGGCAAGGAGCTAGTGTCTTTTAGTTACTGGTAGTGAAAGGGGAAGAAGCATCCTTTGTGTTTGAGGTTATCAGCTGGATGAGTGAGTTATGAATTCTTCAACACATGAAGCAAAAAAAGTTTCCTCATTTTTTTTTTCAGTATCTCCACAATTTTTGTGTAAGTCTGCTTGTTTTAGCTTAGGACCAACCCCAGTTTCAGGTATTTTCCAGACTTGCCTCTAGGTCTCATTTTCAAGCCTAGGTCTCATTTTCAAGCCTTCGGTGCCTACCTTCTAGACCATGCAGTCATTAGTTGTGAATAAGTTGAGTGGGCTTAACATAAAATGCATAGCTCTTTTTAGAATATGTCTTTAGACCAGCAAAATAGCAAGAAGACACTACATTTGTCATGGTATAATTCATACTTTCAAATGATGTGCTCAATAAAAGTGACTAATCTGAAGCTTCAGTACCAGCGGTCTTCATTACTAATAGCCTCTGCCAATGTTTTCTTGTTAAAGATTGTAGACCAGTTGCTAGATGGCTAGTCATACTAAGACTCTTTATTTGACCTCAGCTTTGACATGGACTATTTCTGTATGCTCCTCTCATCACTCTGTATTGATCATAACATTCTGATAAGCATTTTCAATGACGTTGATTATATGTTGGTCAGAAACTTTTCTTCTAGCTGCATTCATACATTACTAATTCAAAAAATGATACAAACTCTAGCTTTTTATTATTATTTTTTTTACTATTGGCATGTTACATAGCAAGCTGCAGGATCCTTATTTTCTGAGCAGCTGGAAAGCTGCTGCAAAGCTGCTCAGAAAGCAATATAATCCTTCTTTGTCAGAAGTTAATGGAGCATGCCTTTGCCAACTTAATAGAAAGCATGCATGTAGCTATTTGAAGCACTATCTATCTAGTGATGATTGGACTCCAGTTATTAATACATCTTAGGCTCTCAGTGTCCTTTATGTTGGGGATTAGCACCATTTAAATCTGTTTGGAGGCACAGCTGTGATCAACACATAATGAATAAATGTACTAACACTGCCCTTAGGGTCCTCTTAACATAGATTTTTAAAGATGACTGTCAGGAATTTTTGCCCTTTCTCCTGTTATTTGTTGTAATTATGGCTTTGAGTGCTGGATTGTCAACTAGGTTGTCACTTGAAAATGAGTTTCAGCCTTGAAATGTTATTGCTTTCTCTGACTTTTCATGATATCTCATAAAATTCTTCATCAGATACTAAAGAAATCATTTGCAGAAGCATTGGTATTTGTATTCCACTTTCTCAGTGTTTTTGTTTTTTTTTATTAAATCTCAACAGATAAAAGACAAATGTTGATTTTTTTTCTACCTCATTTCAAGTAACTTCCTGGAGGAAATCAAATCAGATGCCAGTTATGATTACAGGCTTATTTGCTGGACATCTGAACACTTATGCCAAGGACATTTCAGTGTCTTCCTGTGTGATTTTATTATAAAAGTAAGATTGAGACTTTAGAAAACATTGATCCTGAAGACCCTCTTTGCTTTGTAGTATTGCGAAGTCCACAGCCACTTTAGTTCTGGATTATTACACTCTTTTTGATGGCATTCCTCTATATTTAGCAATGTGGCAGAGGAAGCTATGATAGTTTTTATCAGTTAATCCACACAATGGACAGCAGAGAAATACTTCCCTGATACCATGACTCTTTTTTTTTTGAATGTCCAAAGAGAGTCTAGGCACATCGGATGAGCTCGATTATTATTGGAGAATATCACTAAAGGAATATTTGGTCTCCATGGTGGGGGTGCAGCAGTAATCTAATTGGAGAAGGGTATATCTCCACGAATAAATAAGCTATACATTTAATCAAACTGGGTGTAGCTTTATGCACAAGTAACTTGCCTGATCCTTCAGCTGAAAGGGCATCCATTCAGGTCCCTGTGAAAGAAGGTACTGGAAAAAATTCTACATTTAAAATTTAGAAGGAAACAGATACATTCTTGTTTGAAGACACTGGAAAATAAATACTTGTCTCAGTGGCCCAGATGTCTCTGTTCAAATCTGACTGGACACTGCTGGTGACACTGGCAAAGCCTTCTTTCTTGATTGTGTTTTTCAAACCATTATATATATTTAGAATTCATTGATTAATTCCAAACAGCTGCAAAAGCCATTATTAGGGGAACAAGAGTTATTCTTTGTCTACAAAAAAATTTGGTACAGCTCTCCTAGATCATACAGATTTAATTAAAATATTTAGTCTTCACCTTCTCTTACAATTTAACAGTGGCATGCTAATATAGTGTATTGTTGTTATTTATGTCTGGAATGAACCTTAGACACCATCTTGCTGGGCAATATATGAATTGACATGTATATGTCCTTGTACCAGAAAGCTTACACATTACACAGAATCTGAAATAACCCAAAGGAACAGTATAAGAAAAATTATACTTTCAGTGTTATAAAATATAGCAATTGCAATACAGTGATGGACTCACCCTGCTGAGCTCGTTTCCTTCTCTGGGCATTTTAAGAGCTGGCTTTAGGGGACAGCAGAGTGACTGTGTGGATATTTACTGAGCTCTTCCCACTCTTCAGGACAGCGTGGGAGAAAGCACGACAATTGCTGTGAATTTTGACGAACAAGAGGGCAGCGAACCCTTAGAAGCCAATCCCACCTATGACTAATCAGCTGTGACTCACTGCAGCTTTAGTTTCTTTCATTAAGGCTTTTCAACATCCTAGGAAACATGCAGGCAATACGCGGGCACAATTAAGTCAGGGTAGTCCACAGGCTTTCAGGTTATTACAAGAGATAATACTGTTAATTCTGCTAAGTGTTCATGTATAGGACTAGAAAAACAAGATGAATAACTTCAAGAGCTGCATGACCCCTCATATAGTGGCATCATGTCACCCAAAAAAAGCTCTGGTATCCTAGCACCAAACTTTCTTTCTTGACTAGATCAATGGCTACTTTTTCTCATGCCTACTTTCTGCAAAATCTCTTTTGAAAGTGCATGTAATAAATGTTATTATTTGTCTATTTTCCATACCTTTGGGCTATCTCACACTGTAAATCCAAGCTTCTGTTTTTTCAGCCTACAGAATAAGACCTATTTCATGAAAAAATAAAGTCCGTTGTCACATACATACATATCTTTCCTCTGATAACTTCATCAATTTCTTCAGAATTCAATTCAGAGGTGGAAAATTAAACATGTTCAAAGTACGACAAACACTCTGCTAAGTGGCCTGCTCTTTTTATAAGATGTGGGACACCTGCCAGTTTTCACAGCTTTGAACAAACTGCTATCTCCAGCACCTTTTCCTAGTTGCGGCTCTCAGTTTTCCCTCATGAAAAACTCCTTCCAGCACTCTGAGCCAACCTGTGGGCTCTGCAAACCATGCAATCAGGGAAAGATTAGCGCATGTTCCTTACCTCATTTGGCAATTTGGTTTTTGAAGGTTGATTCTGGTCCCTGGGGCACTCCCATTCCTTTGCGGCAGGAATTGAGTTGGGAAGAACCGTTCAAGCAAGTGGAGAAATGTTTTTCATGAGAGCTGAACCTTCATCTCTTTTCATCTGTTGAGCCAGTTGTTCATTCTGCCAAGGAATGTCTTAAGAAAGCAAGCCTTGTAGTGGAAGAAGGAAATGAAGATTTGATGTGCCTAATAAATTTGGATATGTGCTACTAATTCGAAACTATCACCAATGTCTCCTCACCAGCATTTCCCTTTCCAATATGTGAGACATCTTTGTGTAGGATGTGAGAAAAATCTCACATAAAGATGTTTCCTTAGGATTCCCAGAGTTATTCTTTACACCTATACTATTGAAAGCTGATCAAAGAAAGCTTGTCCTTATTTCTGTTTCCTCTTGGGTAAAGAATCAGGCCTATGATGGGGCTTTCCAAAAGACACAGTTTGAGCTCTACCTTAGAATCACGGAATGATTTAGGTTTTAAAGATCATCTAGTTCAATCCGCCTGCCATAGACAGGGACATTTTTCACTATATCAGGTTGCCCAATGCTTTAACCACTTCCAGTGATGGAACATTCTCAACTTCACTGGGAAATTTGTTCCATTGCCTCACCACTCTGATGCTAAAGAATTTCTTCCTTATGTAGAATCTAATTCTATCCTCTTTTGGTTTAAATATGCTTCCCTACGAGCCCTGGTAAAAAGACTTTATCTGTCTTTATTATAAATCCCCTTTGTATATTGAAAGGTCTCTCTAAAGCCTTCTTGATACTGTACAAGCCCCATTAATTCAACCATTCTTCTTAGGGGAGGTGCTCCATCCCTCTGAACATCTTCATGGCCCATCTCTGGACCTGCTGTAACACCTGTGTCTTTCTTGTGCTGGGACCCCAGTACTTCAGGTGAGGGCTCCTGAGAGAGGAGTAGAGGGCAGATTCACCTCCCCCATTCTGCTGGCCACACTTCTTCTAAGTAGCCCAGAATACAGTTGGCTTTCTGGGCTGCAAACGCACACTGCTTGTTCATATTCAATTTTTCATCCACCAGTATTTGCAAGTCTTCCTCAGTAGGGTTACTCTTAACCACTTCATCACCCAACTGTATTGACATTGGAGATTGCCCTAGTACAAATGGACTTTACACTTGGCCTAGCTGACCAATGCAACATTCATAATGGAGAAGGGAGGTAATGAATCTTTGACAGTAGCAGAAATGTTAATTACTAAGAATTTTGGGGAAAGAAAGCATATAATTTTGCAAATCTGCAGTTTGCTGTGATAAATGTTTAATCAACAAAACAGTTTGTTCCATTGTGTTCTAATGCTACTGGAAATATTCAAGGAAATATGGCCCTTGAAATTTTACTTGTGTATGCAGTATTCCAAACTTCTATCTAGATTTAGAGAAGTGAAAAGTTATCTTGCAGCTTCATCATAAGCCAATCCAATTTTCTTGCAAATCTCTATTCTTTGCTGCTATTTTACTGATGTCTGACTCTACTTAAAAGGCAGTCAGCTAATACAGCTTTTGATCAGGAGACAGAATTGAATTGTCATCCTTAAGACATTCATAGCTCATTTTACACTTTCTTTGTGAATCTTCTTTCTGTAAAAACTGAAGAAGAGATGCAAAATGATACTTTTAAACTAATTTTCTTGCAATTTAAACATCTGCATAGGCCTTAACCAAATGATGGGATATAGTATGATTTCAGAAAACTTAGGTGTATGTAGGAGTGAGGAAAAAAAGATGATGTGATTCTTTTTTAGTCTAGAGAAATCGGGATTGTAAAGATCAGCAGTAAATGTGTGATTATTACTCTATCACACCAAATTTCTGGTCACAGATGCCAGTGACTTGGAACAACCCACAGATTTGTTCAGGCATCTGAGACATCAAGGTGCCTTGTCAGTGTTTTGATAAAACTGACTATCTTGATGTCATTTGTTAAAGAAAATTCTGTAAAATTAGAAATGTCACCGTCCTACATGGCTGCAGTGGAGAAAAACTCTTCAGTGTCAGCACATATGATTGAAGAGATTGCTGTTGATTCAAAGGTTCTGTTAAAACAGTATTCATGACACCATTTCATTAATGGAGGTGTAAGTAAATCAGCTAAGAAAATGCATGCGTGTCTAGAAGCACCTGAAATTTGAGTTCCAAGCCATATAAAACTAAACCTGACTCTCTAGGACCATGTGTCCTAGATGGACTCAAGCCTGTTCCACAGATGGAAAAGGAATGTTTTGGTAGAGGAACTTCAGGGTTGATCTCTGAAAGAAAGGGGTTTTCTTTACAAGAGACCAGATATCAGAAAAAATGCTTTCCCTTAGTAGAATCATGAGAGCCTTATACCTTCCTTTCAGCCCTTTTCACAAAACACACTTTGGATGATGGGATTCTCAACTTTTCAATCAGCTTCTTGTCAAAGGAAGAACATGATAGTCAAACTCGACGCAGACCTGTACAATGCAAACATCTGCAACACAGCTAATCACCACAGGACTCCTTGGTAGCTGGTGGGAATCAAATGAATACACTCAAATGAGTCTGGAGGATGAGTCAGATCATGGTGTGTAAAGAAGGTCTGATGATTCATCGTTTAATATTGCCTATTTCTATCCCTTAATTCTTAAGAGAGCCTTGAGTGACTTTCTTAGGTGTGACTGTCTGAAAAGAAAAAAGTTTAAGGTTAGACCAGATTAATTCTGTCAGGAGATTTCTCCTCCTCCTCCCATTTCTTTTTTTCTCTTTTATTTGTGATGCTGTGCTGTATCTCTACCTTCGCTAACTTCTCGATGATCACAATAAAAGGATAGATGCAAACACATGCCTCTGCTTTCGTGTTTCAAGTACCATTCAGTCAAGCAACTTTTGAAAAGGAGAAACAAAAAGAGGTTTAGAAATGTAAAATATCATTAATTTCTTATTCTTTTTATATATCATAATCCCTAATCACATGAAAGTATGCTCTACCTAAAAATGATTTTTCTGGTCAGGAAGAGAGGCCAAGTGCCTCCACTGCATATATTCTAGAGTTGTACAAAACCATTTTTTATGTGAAACCATCCCTTCTATCTTCCATTTCAGCAGAAAGCTGCTACTGTAGACTGCAGGTCCTCATTATGACATCGAAAAAGTAGTCTTTTCTGTTAATGTAATTACATGAAGCAGACACTGGGCAAACTAGGAACATATTTGGGATCTTGAAATCCAGCTCTTATGATCACAGGGATCTCTAATGGCAACTGCTTGTGAGCACAGCAGAGTCTGGGAATGTTTTTCTGAAATATTTGCCATGCATGGGTTTGCTGCTCCAAGCTACTCTGTTACATAGCATTTACTGAGGTATATTGTGAGTTTCAATAAGAAGATCACAACCCACTTCTCCATTGATACTGCCCATTTAGCACGCTGAAGGATGGGGCTGAGTTTGGTCAGAAGGACCAGGAAGAAAGTCTTTTTCATGTTGAAGTTTTCAGCAAGATTTAGAAGCCCTAAACTTTCAATTTGAGCTTTTATCTACCTGTATTTGTGAGTCAGTGATTCTGAAAGCACTCCTAGCTAGGGACTCCGTTTCTAAATCTAGACTCTGAATCTAGTACTACAGGCTACAAGGAAATGTGCAATCTGCTGCAGAAACCTCCAGACATTTCTACAGCAGCTAACGTCTCTCCATTTTCATGATGTGGAACTGTCTCCTCTAAATCCCTTTTCCCAGCTTACTGAAATAGCACCTATTTTCAATATTTCACCACTGCAGTCTGGAGCAGCACAGCTGAAGTTTAAATGGGAAAGATGAGTTATCCGTGGCTGATGCCAATGGTTAAAATTGGCACTGTGAAAGAGAACAGAATAAAAAAGGTTGATCCAAACTGACATTAAACCAACAGAATATGAGGTCCCTAAGCTAAAAACTTACCTTGTAAATGTAAATTAGTATGATGACTGACAAAGCAGTTCAGAGCTTACGGCTCAGTGATGCTAACATAGATTTGGACAGCAGCTTGCCATCTTAAGTCAAATACATTCCTGGCTCCTGTCAACCCCCTCATTGTCTCAACTTCTCAGTGTAAGATATCCTTCAGCACTTAACAATAGCACAGTGATTGGAAATTCAGTACAGGCAATGCTGTGGTTACAAAGTTGGTTCTTGGTTTCAGCTCCGAGCAAATCCTTGCCTCCAGTGTCCTCTCGCTTCATAAACAAATCCATCCAATTAATGTGACATCTTCTGTCATTGCACTGTTTACTCCATTTTCAACTTCTATCTTTTCTTTTTTCTTTTTTTTTTTTTTTTTTCCCTGTGTCATCTTTATGGAGATATCATAGAGTCACAGAATATCCGAAGTTGGAAGGGACCCATAAAGATCACTGAATCCAACTCCTAGCTCCACACAGGACCACTCAAAAATCAGACCAGATGTCTGGGAGCATTGTCCAAATGCTTCTTGGACTCTGACAAGCTCTGTTCTGTGACCACTTCTCTGGGGAGGCTACCTGACAACCGTCTTGGTGACATACCTTTTGCACTTCGCAATAAGTGTTGTTCCTGCCACTTTAAACTTATTTGCCCCTAAGGAGCTATCATAATGAATGCCTAACCCTCAGGAAATCCATGACCCAATCCTTACCAAGATTTTTTCATCCATATGCCCATGGGAGTAACTATAAAATTACAAGAGAGAAAATGAACCAATCTCATTCATCATAGGAGGGTACACATTTTTCACTGGACCTCTGAATCATATAGTTAGAATATATCAGAACAAAACCAAAAACATTTTCTAATTAAGAGGAAGCAGCAGGATTTTGATCACTAGTTCCCAAATTATGTCACAGATACAGAAAACTCTGAGATGATACAAACCATGCTGGTATTCTCTGGGAGTATCAGCCCTAGCCATGGTTGCTGGTAGGGACAGGATAACAGCATTGGCCATTCTAAAAATCTTCCATGTAGCTCCTAAAAGGGAGTTTAGAATGGAAATCTAATCTATACTGCCTTGTATTTGTTACCCAGAGAGCAGCTGTTTCTGCTTCTGAGCCACAAGTGAGAAGTTCAGTTGGCTGATGAGGTGCCTAGATAAGAACAACTGAAGTAAAGAAATCTAATAATTTTTATTATATTTTATTTATTTATTTATTTATTTTGCAGTTAACAAGGCAAATCATCATGTGAACATCCCCTCTTCCGTTTTCTTGTAAGTCGCAGTTGTGAAAAACTTTACAGTTTAATTAGCAGTACTAGTATGGATCAGAAGCTGAAAAAAGAGATGTGCGAAACCAAAAGGAAATATTTATCTCAACGAGCCTGGCAGCTGTGCTTCAAGGTACAAATGAAAAAGAAAAAAAAAAACATTTTTAAATTTTGAACATTTGAAATACTTTCAGCTTCCAGTACCAGGTTTTCATACTTCAAGGATTATAGAATCATAGAATCTTTAGGGTTGGTATCCACTGGGATAGTCAAGTTCAACCATCAATCCATAACCCACTAACCCATGTCACTCAGTGCCACATCTCTCTTTTCTTGAAAACCTCCAGAGACAGTGGCTCTAACAACTCCCTGGGCAAGAAAATATATTCATAAGAAGATATATTCATGACAACAAATGGCTTAATATTACACGAGTATGATAAAATCCTTTAAACAATTCATTTCTGCCTTAAGGGTCATGCTTTCTTTCGTAAGACAGAAGTAAATAGTGTCTAGAAGAACATCTGAAAGGGATCATATCATATCATATTTCAATGACTTTAGCATGAAGTGGTTAAAATCATCAGCCTATGCAAGACTGAGAAATGCTTATATCAGGACAGACATAAAGTTACTGAGCAATATATTATGAGCTCCAAAATAAACTGGCTAGTTGATTCCTGGAACAAAACTAGGGAAAAGCTTAGCATTTCATCTCCACCCAAAATAGTAGGGCAAGGAGGACTTGAGATATCATTCCACAAGTAAGAAAGATCTGAAAGTTGTGAAATTAAGCACTCTGTATTCCTCTCAAAATATCTAGGAATACATAAACTTTATTTTGCACATTCCAAACTATTCAAGATATGAACAAAATGATAACGAAGAAAGCAATGTTTAATTTTTCAAGTTAGAAAGTAACACTTGCAATCTGAAGTAAATGAGATAAATTACTGATAATTTGAATTACTGATAAATTGCTGATATGATGAAATTGTAGTATCTCGTGTTCTACTGGCGGTAGAAGTTGTGACTAGAAGTTATCATATATTAAAAGAGTATTAGTGTAACAGCCTTCACAATCATCATAGAATCACAGAATCATAGAATGGTTGAAAAGGACCACAGTGATCATCTGGTTTCAACCCCCCTGCTATGTGCAGGGTCGCCAACCAACAGACCAGGCTGCCCAGAGCCACATCCAGCCTCGTCTTGAATGCCTCCAGGGATGGGGCATCCACAACATCCTTGGGCAACCTGTTCCAGTGCGTCACCACCCTCTGTGTGAAAAACTTCCTCCTAATATCTAACCTAAACCTCCCCTGTCTCAGTTTAAAACCATTCCCCCTTGTCCTATCATTATCCACCCTTGTAAACAGCTGTTAACCTAATGTGGTATTTAGGACAATAAGGAACCAAAAAACACAGAAAACAATGTGCCAGTCTTTGGATAAAGCAGATTTTTTTTTTTTTTTTCCATAAAGTCATGCTTTTCATTTGTTTTAAAGTGAGATGGACTCTAATAATGATAATTTACTTCCAAATGGTTTTCGTCAAGGTTTATGAACTGCTTTAATATTAATTTCCAGGCCAAAATTTGACCTCAAGAATCAAAGAAAGATATTCAATTTTTGCAGCTTCTTTCTTCCCCCCAACATTTTTAGAACATTGCAGATCAAATTCCTTTAACATTATTCTTCTCAGGTTACTTCCCTGTTAGAAATATCTAGTTTTCACAGATCAAAACCCAAGAGAAAAACAATGAAAAAGCATTATTTATCACAAACTGACAGAGAGAGTTCGTTTTAGGATTTATTAGGGTGATTTTAATTATTATTATGAAGTTTTTGCAAAAATTTACATTCATGTGAATTATTTCAAAATAAATAAATGAATGCATCTATAAATAAATGAAGCTTTTCTCATCCCTGAGCGATACTCATTCAAAATTCTGCTTACAGTATATTTTAATTTAAATATTTTTTGGAGCCTGGCATTTCTCTCTTGCATTCACAATAACAATTTAACATAGTGCCTATTGGTTTCATTTCCTCTCTACTTGGATTTCCACTTTTTCAGGACCTGGAAAACAAAATGACATCTCCCTTGCTGAAACGAGTTCTGGAAGACAGTGGTTTGGAGCCCAGAGATTTTCATTGTGAATCTGTTTCTGCTGACTGCTTGTCTGAAGTCTGTATTAATCTCCTTCAACACTGAAAAGCTTAACCAGAAATCTAATTTGAGGCCTTTTTAACTGGAGATTTTGAAAGGAATACCATTTAGTTGCATGAGAATCTTCAGATGAGTCTATCATGTTGCATTCTGTTGATTTACTGCTCCACTGCACTTTGTATTAGCGTTTGAATTTGAAATGCATTGCTTCTCTGTTTACAAATGGTCTCTGTAACAACTAGAGGTTTATCAACAGAACACAGTTTGCACAAGATAGGAAAAATCTCCATGATACAGATACAGCTGCTTCTCTCTAACCAAAAAAAGGGAAGTTTATCACTCACAATGGTGCTATTCATCCATGAAAAGTCGTATTTTTCTCAACCACTTGAAAGAACAATTGCCTTATTGGTGAGGCCTCACCTCGACTACTGTGTTCAGTTTTGGGCACCTCAATACAGAAAAGACATTGAGGTACTGGAGCAGCTCCAAAGAAGGGCAACAAGGCTTGTGAGGGGCTTAGAGAATATGGCCTACGAGGAGAGACTGAAGGAACTGGGGATGTTTAGTCTGCGGAAGAGGAGGCTGAGGGGAGACCTTGTTGCTCTCTTCCAATACCTGAAGGGTGCTTACAGTGAGAGCGGGGTTGGTCTCTTCTCACTGGTGACAGGTGACAGGACAAGGGGAAATGGCCTCAAGTCGTGCCAGGGTAAGTTTAGGTTGGATATCAGGAATCACTTCTTTACAGAAAGGCTGTTAAGCACTGGAATAGGCTGCCCAGGGAGGTGCTTGAGTCACCATCCCTGGATGTGTTTACAAACCATTTGGATGTGGTGCTCAGGGACATCATTTAGCAGAGGGTTGTTAGAGTTAGGGTAGTATGGTTAGGTTGTGGTTGGACTCGATGATCTTTTCCAACCTGAGTGATTCTATGATTCTATGATTCTTATTATTTGCAAACCACTAAGTTTCAAGGCACCTGCAATGTGGGAGCTGCCCAGGAAAACTCCTTCCTGTGTTGGTTGTTGATTTTTTTTGACTTTAAATAGCTTTGTTAATCCAGATTTTGCTACTCACATGGTTGGTGCTTTGTATGCAGAAGTTTGGTGACCTTGGTGAAAAGCACTTGAAAGCTACTTAATGATCAAAGATACCTAGGCAGCTTTTATGCTGAGCAGAGTCTGGATTTGGTCTTAATGTGTCATGAAGTCCAATTGCACTTGGTTCAATCTGGTGTAATTAGCGGCAATCAAGACTTACCCTACAAACTGTGAAATCCAGAGTTTATATGATACAGCATTGTCTTTCCCAATAAGAAAGGAAAGTGTACTTTTAGCGTATAGCATGTCATTCCATTGTGAAGAGTTTTAATCACAGCTGACTGCCTGAGAAGGAAAAAATATATGTTAGGAAAGTTCCTGGAAAAGAGTTGTCATGCTTAAACTAAATTGTGGTGTCAGTGAATTGCATTGTTGGAACTAGACATAACTTTTTTTCTGTGAACCTTAAACATGTTTCTGAGTAGCAGCTTACTTGATCATCACAGTGACTCCATTGAAGATGTTTTTAGGTTTAAGACAAGCAAAACCATTGTGTGGTGTTGACCTCGTCAGAAACAGACCACTCCAATCATAAAGTAACCTGCCCACAACTGAAACACCAATGGTAGATTATTCAATAATCAGAGGTTTTAAAGCTTCCTTAAAGTTTATAAAGCACCCTGGAAGGAGATATGTGATGTTTCAGATTCATTCCTATTGCAGTGTTGTGTTCACTGAGAGGCACACTTGGTGTTTGTGGCATTTTGTACAATTTTGTTCTCTTCCTTCAGGTAGGAACTGTCCAATTGTGAATAGTTTAGATGATAAATGTACAGTTTGGAGTAGCATTTTTGCTGGCCAAGTATGATGTGGAAATTGATACCAAAAAGATCTTCTTTCCCTTTACTGACTACAAAGGGAACATAGAATGGCTGTCTTGTAGAAAAACTGACTGCAGAGAAAGAGGAATTTCTTTTCTGCTGTCTTTCATCCAGTGCTGGATCCAAAACACTTACATGCATTAGTTTCTTATCACAGTCAATCCCTTGTACTTCCATGACAATGCTCAGAGATGTGAAATAGAAATAAAGAAATAAAGATAAAATAACAATGTGGAAATAGAGAAGACATGATCCAATACTACCTTCCATTGGCATACTGCTTTATGACACTGCTGGAACAGTGGCTGTGGTCTATCATTCACACTGTAGAAATGTTACGTTTATTATTATACTGCTGACTTTTTTTTCAAGTCAGAGAAGTCCTATCTAAGCTGACAGTATTTCATGTAAAGAAAAAATAACCAAAATTTCACTGACTGCAAAGATTTTACAAATGGCAGCAAGAACTGATCTAAGGACACAAAGGTGTAGCAAATTCTGGGCATGATTTTTGACATCTCCAGGAGCAACCTGTCCAAGAGTCTGTCAATAAGGGAAGGTGCCACTGGTCCTTGTTCTTGGGGGGCTTCTTTCCTATGAGTGAGGCAGGAGCTGAGCTCTACCATCAGACTCCAGCTCTTTTTTAAACTATTAGAATATGTCAGCTTGGGGACCCCTCCATCACGTTATGGGAAGGTGAGCAGCTGTCAGGTCATGACTTAGTTATTTTTGTGCCTCACAATTGATTAGGAAGGAACACCGTGAAATCATTTTAGTCTCTTTGTAAATGTATTTCTGGTGTTCAGTAGAATCTTTTGATCCACTTTCTTCTCTGAGGTGAGTATAATCCTCTCCACCTCATTACCCTCTCATCAGTTTTTAGACATGAAACACATGTAGGTATAGCGTGGAACTCCATTTTTCACACATTTAATGATATTAGCCAATACACTTCACACATCCCTGAAGAAGTAGACACAAAAACTAACCAGAGATTGAGATCACAGAATCACAGAATCACCAACGTTGGAAAAGACCTACAAGATCATCCAGTCCAACCATCCACATATCACCAATAGTTCTCACTAAACCATGTCCCTCAACACAACATCCAAAAGTTCCTTGAACACCTCCAGGGTCAGTGACTCCACCACCACCCTGGGCAGCCCATTCCAGTGCCTGACCACTCTTTCAGAGAAGTAGTATTTCCTGATGTCCAGCCTGAGATGAAGTCCTCTTAGGTGCAGAAATTGATTTTCACTCATCATCAAAGTTGAACTGACTAAAAATTGAGAACTTTCAATCTAGGGTTGGAATACAAAATTGCAGGTGTGTTGTTGGTTTTTTTTTTTTTGCTTGCAAAGTCCATCTGTAGCCTCAAAATGAAAGTGAACTGCACAGTTCAGAAAAGCAAGACAGATTGAAATGCTCCCAATATTCATGCTATTTCCAGCAAACACAGCAATTTCAGAAAGCTGAGCTAGAAATCTTCCTGTGCCATTAGCAAAGGTGCATTCTGCTGCCTTACACAAAAACTCAGCAATAGAAGCATGCCATTAACTTGGATGGATGAATGAATAAAGCTATCACTAGAGATGTCCAAACATTTGGAGATCTTAAAAATAACGACGTATTTAAGGCATGTTACATTATGTGCTTCAGAACGTTGGAACAACATAGTTTTACGCTGTGACATGCAATCTGTCAAGTCAAAGGCTTTCTTTCTGACATATTGTTTGCACATTGTGACTTATTTTAGTATACTATGCAGTTAAGAGATGAGGGAAATATCTAAAATATTCTTGCTTTCCTACTCTTCCCGCTACAAAAACCTGAGTAAGTTGTCAAAAAGTGAGAGTTGGGAGGTTTGCCTAATTTAAATAAGTCAGTTTTAAAATGTTCTTCCTAAGGAGATGTGCATGGTTTGTCAGCCATAGCTGCTGCAGCTTGAGTAATAGTGGGCAGTTTTGACACAATCTGTACAGTTTTGCTATAATTAGAGAAAGACACATAGAACATCCTTCAGAGCAGAAAATGATTGGTGAAATACATGATTTCTTGACAAGCTTTAAAGATCTCATTTTGTCCTCTGCCAACATCTATTCTGTCTGTCACATAACCTCGCTGTAATGGCCATAAGAGCTTGTCTGAAAATGACCCTCCAATGCATTCCTTCATGACAGAATACATTATGGTCAAATCCATTGTCTTTTATGAGTAAAGAAACCATTAGAAGCATGAATGTAGGCAGAATCACAAAGGAGCATTGCAAAGCCATTTGGATAAGAACTTCTTTCTCGTTTAGGATCAAGACCAAGTAGAACCTGGGGGGGTTGAGAGCAATTTAAAATAGTTTGAACAAATGTAAGGATTTGTAGCAAATCTATCAGTCTGGAGTTTGTGGCTTCAGTACAGAGCTTCTGTCTGCGGTGGAAAAGAAATGTAAATGTCTGTAAGAGTGTTGTCTTTTAAAAAAGACAGGTGCACAGGTCAATGCAGGTCTACTGAAAGTACACTGCAGTACACTCTTCGCTGGCTCTATCATCTGTATTGTTGGTTTTGTGTGATATATGTTTGTGTGGCCAGCAGACACAGGGAGGTGACTGTCCCTCTCTACTCTGCCCTTTTGAGGCCCAATCTGGAGTGCTGTGTCCAGGTCTGTGGCCCCCAGTAAAGGAAAGACTGTTGGAGAGGGCCCAGGGGAGGACCACAAAGATGATCAGGGGGCTGGAGCACCTCCCCTACAAAGACAGGCTGAGGGAGCTGGGCTTGTTCAGCCTGGAGAAAAGAAGGCTGCGGGGTGCAGCCTTCCAGTATTTAAAAGGAAATAAACAGGAGGGGAATCAACTTTTGACTCAAGAGCCCACCAGTTCATCTCCAGGAGTGGGAAAATCTCCACAGACAGTAAACAATTGCACCCAAACCCATCAGACTCAAAATTTCATGATGTTGGTATCTAAGGCAGCAGAATTTATAGTGCCAGGGATAACATCAGAGATAAATATACACAGGTCACTCTAAAAATAATGCCTCCTGTTTATTTTCATGGAAACTAGAACAGATACAAAACACAGTAACACTACTTGATAGAGCAAATTCTCAGTAACAAAACACTATTTTTTTTACATAGCCGCCGCTACTATTTATGCATTTTCACCAGTAACGAACAAGAGCATGCATGCTGTATTCAAAGAAAAATCTGCACCAGAGGAGGTGACCCACTGTTTCACAGTGTTTCACCGCCCATCACCTCACTGTGCTCACATCCACTGTATGGTCTCTATAAATGTTCAGAATATGTTGATGAATGTCATAGGTGCCATTTTTTCCACATGGAGGAATTCTATTCCACACTTTTTCTTCATAAAGTCTTCCATGTCAGACACCATTCTGTTAGACTTCCTCTCTGCTGCCATCTGTCACAGGACAACAAAACATAATGGGATATTGGTGGGAAGGTTCAACATCTACTGCTGTATCACCAACATCCACCTCTGATATTGTGGTCCAAAATCATAAAATGAGAGGCATTACTTTCAGAGCAGCCCTCATGATAGCAAAATATTTTAAAACAACATAGCTTTAGCAACATATTAGTGATACTGTATGGAAATGGTGGGGAAGAGATTAAAACTCATAGGTGCAATCTGTCAGCTCTCACTTTCAGCAATAGCCTATGGATGCGAACGGTCTTTGTCCTCTCTCACAAACAAAAAGAAGTGAAGAATTTGTTCTTGCATTTTATATTCCGTATAATCCAATAAGGAAACAATATTTAGTATAAACCTCTCAAAGTCTTCGTGTCCATGGCACTGAAATGTTTCAGTTTCCCCATTCATAAATGAACTGTATTGCTTTTGCCGCTTCACACTGCCGGCCATGGGAAAACAAAGCAAGCGCTGATTTTCAGAGGTCAAGAAGTCAAGGAATACACTGCAAAAATCTGGAAGGCTCTGTAGGAGATTTCCATGTTAAGAAAATTGTGCAGTTTTGCTCTATAACACTGATGAGCCACTGAGAAGTGTTTGTTCAACATACAAAATTCCAAAATGGTGCTTTTCTTTCCAGCCTAGCTTTATGGATTTATGGACATAAATATTCAAATGACTTCAGTTTAATGGATTGCCTATCCTCATCTGTGCCATAGCAAATGCTGGTAGCCTCAGCCCTCTTGCAAACGGTAAGGAACACATAGTGGGTAGATCTGCCCTCAGGCAACAAATCTGTGGTTACATGAGCCCTTTCTCTAATAACTAGTGTGCTGTCCAGGAGCAATGTTAATGATGCTCTTACCAACACATTATGCATGATGGCTAAAGTCAATCAATACCTCTTACTGTGACTTCTGCCTCTTCAGACAGTGTAACTCATTGCCAGGTCTTAGGTGGACAAGCAGCCTGGCACTTTCCTACTATAACAAACTGCCACTAATCAGAGGCTTTTTCATTTTGAGAATCTTATTTTTATAAAGAGATTAATGCTAATCTCTGTCTCTTTTTTTTTTTTTTTCATTGTGCAGATTACAGAGATTACAAAACCGGGCTCATCTCCTGTAAACAAAGAAACAAATAAATAAAGAAATAAGCCTTTTTTTGTCTCAAAGGTAAAGGTTAGCAAGGTAAGAAAAAAGAACAGGGATGAAAAGTTGGCAGTTGAGAAAGAGCAAATAAATTGTAGATGATTGTATTTCCTTCCTTAAGTGAATACAAAAAACAGATGTTAAATAATGCAGGATTATCAGACTCTGTTTAGTTGGGAAAATAACACAGTGGAAAATAAATGAAGTAAGTTAGACATAAGTAAGCAGTGCTGTTGCACTTCTGGGGTCTTTTCTGCACGTTTCCATTTCAGGTCAAGCACCTTATAGAGTCATGGGTCTCTTTTGCAAGTCAAGTCATTGTGTAGCAACATCAACATGACCACAGTCATGTTCAGTATACAGCTATGTATAAAGATGACAAAATAATACACCTCCAGACCTGGGCAACCTCGGTAAGACAAGCTAATACAGTTTAAGATGTGGAAAGTCTTCCTAAAAATATTGACCAGAACATTGGCACTGCCTCTCTCTGTCCTTGTCCAGTCCCTTCCAGATATGCTATTTTCAGTTTTCTGTCTTCACTTACTGCCTTTTAGTGATTTCAGAGAAAGAGATATCCTTAGTGCTGTGAGAAAACATTATTAGCCAGCAAACTTCCTTTATTCTTGTGTCTTTCTGGGATTTAATGTAATAACATTCATAAGTATTTTTGCCTTGCGTGGTTGGGGATGTCACTTATGTAAGATAAAACAAGACTAAAAAACATTGCTAGTTATCACACATAGCAAACTTCACGGCTGTGTGTTTGCTTTTTCAGTGCATCTCAACTTAAAAACAAACAACAAAGGCATGTAAGCTCAGTGTTTATGAATAAACATTATGCAAGTACTCCAAATTGCAGGCATTGAGTGGCCCTTGAGAAGCCTTGACTTGTGTGACTCAAGGCAACGATCAGGTAGGAGGGAATTAGGTGCACAATAAGGACCTGCTTTGTCAGAGGAACTTCTTGTATTTTTTTTCTTAACTTTTTACTTTTTTTAGAGTTATTGTTATTCCCATTTTGCAAGTCTGCAGCCCAGCCATTAGCCCAGTTAGGAGAATAAGTAGAAAGTATGTGAGACTTTGAAGGACATGGTTTAGTGGGCATGGTGGGGATGGATTAGAATTGGACTTGGTGATCTTAGAGGTCTTTCCCAGCCTTCATGATTCTATGATTCTGTGACTCTACTTTCGTCTTCCACTGTAAAGAGAACAAAGCACAGAGGCAGACAAGTAGGTGCCACCACTGCAAGTGACAATGACAAAACAATGTTTCTTCTGAAATGATGTGTTAATAGAAAGCTTTCAAAACAAAGCTTTGTAAAGGCTCCTGGAATGCAAACATAAATAGTTTATGACCTTTCAAGTGCTGTGGATATGATTCTTGCTCTTTAAAATAGGACTGTGTTTAAGGTTGCATATTTTCAGATCACTTATCTTACAAGCTGCTTTAAATGGACACAGCACTTTGTCCCCTTCTGTTACACAGAGGACAATGTATTCAATTTATTAATCTTTCATTCAGACTCTGATGGAGACATTTATATCAGCACATAAGGGTGCTTGATGCTGCATATAGCTGTACAGAGAGCTGGCCCAGGTCTTATTTAATGGGATTCTGGAAGTGAAGTTAACAACAGGCTTGGGGCAACAAAGCACAAAGATGACAAGGTGCTGGGATAAAATGTGCTTTATCCAGGTTTGATTAATGTGTTTTGGCTCTGCCTTTCTCCTGCAGCAAAAACTCTTCCTATTGCACTCCTGTGTCAGGAGGGGAGCTGCAAAAGCGGGTGGGCGATGACAACCATCCCATCTTTTTTTGGGAAAGCTTTCTGACATCTGGGCTCTGCGACCATCTGACAACCATCTCTCTCAGTTTGCTTTTTACTCAGCTACCACATGAGCACTGCAAACAGCCACTCAGATCCTTCTCAAAGAGTGTTTGGCACAAAGCTTTTCTTGGAGTCCAGCTGTACTTGGCTTTTTACTGAATTATTGCATATTTTTGTATGGGAGAGACCTCTGGAGGTCTGTAGTCCTTTTTTGCTTTTTTTGTAAAGTGAATAAGTCAAACATATTGTGATAATGATTTAACTTTGGATCTCTTTCCTTGTAGAGCAGGTCCTTGATTCTGGGTTGCACTCTAGCTATTTCAGTGGTAAACGTGTAAACATTTAACACTTCTCTCTGGTCACTTTAAGGGAAGGTTGACCAGTCACTACTAGTATCACTTTAATTTTTTCCATCTTCTCTTATCAGCAATTCTCCTCCTCCCAGAAGCTTCAACTCTATGGGTAAGTTTTGTGAGAGGACAGTAACTCAGCACTGAAAACATGACAAATAAGAGAAACTCTCCCCTTAAGTATGTTCAAAGGCGTATTAAGGTTAGTCTTAGTGTTCCTACTACAAAATAGAAGGTAATGTTGTAAAACTGCTCAAAGAGGGGATTTGGACATAGATAATCTTTGAGGTCCCTTCCCAGCTAAGCCGCTCTATGATTCTATGATTTTTATAGGGCCTATAACTCAAATTTTGCCACTGTCACAGTATCTACAAGCTCGGCCTGTTTCTTGGGGTAGCAACTGATTTTGCAAGCAGCAGGTCCAGCTTCTTCAACAGGCTGAGTAAAATCCTCCATTGGATGGATGGATGGATGGATAAGTGGATGGATGGATGGATGGATGGATGGATGGATGGATGGATGGATGGATGGATGGATGGATGGATGGATGGATGGGAGAGGCAAGTGAAGTGCTAACTGTTTTGCATATCTGTCCTCCATGAAATCATGATCAAGTGGTTTGAATAAGCCAGTAGTGTTTATCTGAAAGGTGCCCTCCTTCTTAAACTGACTCAGGTATATTTTGCTAGACATTTATATTAATTTTATCTATAGTAAGTAAGTGAGAATAAAAATTTATTCCTTTTCTTTTTGTATAAGAATTTTACTTATTTTGAAGACTTATTCTGCTTCCTTGAATCTTCTCTTTCTTGAATAAGGATTCTCTAATCTTTTCCACCTCTTGGTTGCTATGTTTTGGAATAAAGTTACTCATTACATAAAAGCTCATTTTCAGGAGAATTGAGGAAATCCCAATTGGTTTTGCTTCAGAAATCGATACAGTCAAAAAAACTTTCAGGTTAGTAAAAGGATTTGAAGTGTACTTGAGAGAAAATGTTCATTTTCTGAGAAACTTGAGAACATTATTTTGAAAAATGAGACCTATATCCTCTTTTTCATGTTCTGCATCTGTTGTATTAGACTTGTTTTGCAAATAAAGTAGATGAGAATAAAATACTCTGTCTGACAATTTACTTCAGTCCACAGAACAGAAGAAACACTTTTCTGACAAAATTATTTTGTCTGCCTTAAATGTGAGGATGCCTCCTATCTCCTTTATAAATTTCAGCGGAGGAGTTTTATGATGACTTTTGGTTTTCTGGCAGATTTTTAAAAGCAAATTCTGGCTGAGCAAGTAGATTTGTTATGAATTGTTCTCCTGTACCATTCAAGTACCCTCAGTGTTAGCAGACCTGTCTGGGGTTGCTGCAAGGAACATCTATTTAAAAAGTACCATGAAACTTTAAAAACATTTATTATGGTAACAACTCTTGACGACAAGAGAGTGCTTTCTTTTCTCTATTGGTTCCAAAAGTGTAATAAAATGAGTGCTTAGTAACCTGTCAGAGGAAAACAGTGATTGAGAAGTGAATTAAATACAGGATTCTCATGTAGTGGGTTAACATTGTAATGGCAAGAACACTTTTCTCTGTCTATCAAGGAAGTGTCTCTGCCCTCTGGTGTGCCAGCTCATGGTAAGGATGATTAATCTACCCAGCATGTACAAGAGCTGCCCTGAAAGTAATGCCTCCTGTTTTATTATGTTGGCCCATGATGTCAGGAGTGGATGTTGGTGGTATGGCAGTAAACATTCAACCTTCCCACCAATATCCCATTACATTTTATTGCCATGTGACAGATGGCAGCCAAAGGGCAGTCTGACAGAATGGTGTCTGACATGGAAGTGCATGTGAAGCAAAGGTGTTGAATTGAATTCTTCCATGCAGAAAAATGGCACCCACTGACATTCACCAACACTTTTTTCACAGGAATTAGTTTAGTGAGCTTTGCAACATTCTACAGGTTTTAAGTCCTTTAAAATGCTAAAAAAAAACAAACAAGGTGGTGTTGGTAATTGATTGACCTAAGTTGCAAGGCTGTACATTCATACACTGAATGTTTGGTGGATTTAGAGCTGTGCCTAGCGCTAAACAGGCAAACATTACAATGGTTGACCCCCTAGGGCCACTACATGAGTTGATCCAGTAGACATTCTACATCAAATCTAGAAAGAGGTATTTTATGTAAAAATCATCTGCATTGTGGGTATACATACACTGAAGGAACAATGCCACATGCCTTTAGCAACTCACTGACAATTTAGTAACATATGTTCCACGTGGGCAAGGGAAGAATCTTGGAAGGAAACCAAACACCTTAGAAATACTGTCTCTGCTTGCATTGTGCCAAAATCCCAAACCCCAGCAGGAAGAACTGAAAAACACACTAAAATCACTGCCTGATGCCACCCTTCGTATCTCAGAGGCCAGACAAAAAGAAAAAGACTGCGTTCCTGTGCAATTCACTGTTACATTGAAATGTTTAGGCGTCATAGAAATGGCTATAGGGATGGACTTTGATTCTTTAACAGATTAAAGAATTGCCAAGACTAACTGAAACTCAACAGCAACAGCTATTTGAGGTGTATTGGGTAAATGCTTGGCATTTTTACAAAACCTAATACTCAGTCTAATAATATTCATGATGTTGATCTCACTATCATTGATATAATCTTTAATAAGAAGTATTTCATGCAAATCATAACCTTGCCTTCCCTGATTTAGATCTTTAGGACTAAGATTCCATGCAGCTTTGCATATTCACAGGAAAATGATGCAGAACCAGACCTGAAAATGAGTTTTTGAGTTACAGAATCAGGTCTTGCTTTTCTGTTTTCAGAAACTGTTTCATTTGTGGCCCAGTATGGACAGTAATCCCTTGAAAGGAAGCTATTCAATATTTATCCTTCACTATTTATCCTATTTATTTCCGATGCCTCTGCCTTATTTACAAAACATTGTTCAATATCATCAAATTCTTTCTGGATTCTACCATTACTCTCATTAATACAGCAGTCTGCTTTCAGAATATGAATGCATTTAATTTTCTCGATGCCTAATGGAGGTGGACACAAACTGTCTTATTACTGGGCTTATTTTGTAGATGAGAAACTGAAACACAGGAATATGAAGGTCAAATGTATCCATTAACTCAGCATCCTGATTTTAAGACTTTCAATATAAATGAGGTCAGAATAAATGTCATGGACCCTTCTGGCCTTGAACTTTATGAAAAGACAGGTTATTAAATCCTGCTTGGATATTTCTATGTATAGACCATAGATTTCAGGCAGACATAAAGTGGCTATGAAGTTAGCAAGGTATAAGCCAGTTCCACACCAGACATTCTGTAGCAATGTACTGAGGCCATCATTCAATCCATGTACATTTGGGCTTTAGGCCAGTTCATGTCCAGTCAATCTGAAAGAACACAAACTTCCATCTGCCTACCATGTGCCATGATTATGTGATTCTTATCAGTCCAGTAGCTCTAGAATGAAAGATGCTTTACATTTCTCAAGAAGCTTACCTACAGTGTTCTCTGAGTAAGGGGAAAGCCTGGGATGATGCAGAAAAGGAGCAGGTGGGAGCCCCTCTCTGCCTTCGAGAATCCCAACCCAATGCACTTTGTGACTATAAAGCATAGAATATCCATTCAGTTTCTAACAAGGAACGTTCTCTGCTTGGAGCACAGTGATCAGTGCTGTTTCTACTCTGTCTCCAGCTGCAGGCAATGAAACCAAACCAAACCAAATCACATCCACAAAAATATGTCTGCCCAATTTTGTACCAAGGGAAATATAAATGCTGCTCAACTCACCCAGGAGACACAAAATTCAGAAGCTTAAATATTCATTATAATCACTGTCTTAATGCTGAGCTGAAAGTACCCTGAGCATTCTGAGAGCAAGGCAGGCAAATTTAGTTCTATCTGTAGTCCAAAGAACTTAAGATATAGCCAAGACTACTTTAAAAATATGGATTGAAGTAATTATTCAGCCTTTGATTCAATGATATATACTGGGCACTATTAGGCTTAATCTGAGATGTGTGCTGAAAGTGTCTCAAGCACAATGTAAAACAATTACTTCCAGTGACCTTCTCTGCTAACTCAATCTCAGCTTGATGCTCTCAAGTGAACAGGATGAAAGACTTATGTGGTTAGCTAATTTCCACAGATCTGTGTACTGATGTCATATTCAGTCATACTGGCTCTGACTCCAACTTCAACTTCTCAGCTTCATGATGTAGCTGTGTGCCATCCAGTCTGGCCTTGAATGCTTCCAATGAGGAGGCATTCATAACCTCACTGGACAACCTGTTCCAGTGACTTTGGATCAGCCTAAAAGAAGACTGATAGTTGGACTTGATGATCTTTTTTTAGGTCCCTTTCAACTCTCCTGTCCTCACCTCTCCTCCCCTCTCCTCTCTTCTTGACATCTCTACCCTTGCTATCCTTTACATTAGTTATTGGAGATCTAGTAGCAATATAACTAGAGCAACATGGAGCTTGATGTAGGTTATAAAAAGTTGAGCATCTGTATAAGTGCCTTGAGAGCTCAGTGAAAGTAAGCAGCAACCTCCAAGGCTCAAATGACGATGATGTCCTGTCCTCGCTCTCTTAATCCATTTGAGTCATTGTAGGACCCTAAGGCAATCTTAAAACCATTGAATATACTAATGGTGAGAGCTGAGATGGGAATTCTCTGGGACCTCCAAGAGAGGCCTTAAAAAGGACTACCAGCAGCATTTCTTTCTCACACTCTTCAAGTCTTCCAACTTGCTGGAACAGAGCTAAGCAGTCTGAAGAACACCCCAGAGATGAGGTTCCTACATTCACAAAGAGACAGTCTGTTTCTAAGCCTGAATCTTTCCTTCCACCAATGGCATAAACAGATCATTTGTTTGCATTAACCTCACACAGCCATCTAAGTTTCCTCATTTGGAAGGAGTTTTCTGGAAAAAGGTATTTTCTACTTTTAGTAACCTTAGACTCATTATCAGTGAGGCAAGTGTTTCCTAAACACAAGAGTTTTAAAAGCAAATCTGCCATGGTATATTTATGCCTCTATCCTTAAACTAACAACAACAACAATAACAAAAGTACAACAAGTCACTAGCTTTCCTATTTTTGGTATTGATGAAAACACATAAGAGATGACCTTTCATGACATAAGTAACCTAGTGTGGATAATGTTTAGGCTTCATTTCAGTTCTGTCCCCAGCATTTGCTTTTGCCTTTCTACTGGTATATTTTGGCTCTTACTCTATTTTTGTTAGAGAAATCAGTTGTTTCTGACATCATTTAATTGCCTTCAGGGCAGAACACCAGCAACTGAACAAGAGGTCTTCTGTATGACATTTCCAAACCCATAGCAAGTTGTCTTGCTGCCATCCAGAGAGATCAGGGATGTAAGGCCAGAGAAACAATGAATGCTCTTGGTCCTCTTGCTTCTCTTGAAGTCCTCTCTTCTCACTACCCACTAGCAAGCAAAGCAGAATACTAGTCAGTGTCTATCCAACAGAATTTTCAAGAACATCAATATTTGTTTTTGTCTCTACCTTCAGATATCACTTCCTATTGGCTTAAGTATTCCATCAGTAAAATCAAAAGTGAGAGTTTTGCTTCAGGGGCAATCACTGTATGCTGATTCATGGCAGCAACATGACCTCTGCTCATGCAAACATCAGAAAAAGATCTGCCTTCTAAAATTTCAGATTGTTCAAATTCAATGTTTCATTTAACGCTTGACGCTGCCGACTTTGTTTTTCCTCTGTAGAATCGCTCCAGACTTCTTAATTTCTTTAAGATACAGAGGAGAAAAAGCAAATCCTACTATTATTATCCATAGTAAAGCTAAATTTACCTACATGGATCTGTCTTTAAACAGGTCTATTATGCCAGTCATCTTGTTTCTCAGTTCTTAAGATGAGTCACTCTTAATGTTAAGTGCAAACAAAACTGATACCTTGAAATTCACTTTTCTTGTTCACAGTTTCCCAATTCGTGTACAGAATTGTCACAATTATTTCAGCAAATCAAGAGAATGGGTATGAAAATAGGAACAGTGGAAATGTTGCCTGGAAAGAAAGGTCTTTATTTCTCATTTGGAGGTGTTCGTGCCAAGAGGTAACGAATTCTCTCAACTTTACTTCACCCCATACAGAATCAATGCAACCTGGCACTTGACTGCTGTGCTCCCACCCGGACGGGCAGCAGTGATTCGTTTTCATTTGCACTTTCATATTCGTGGGCAGACTGAGAAGAGTAAGGGTGGAAGGACTAGGGATTGATTTCTCCTTTGAACTCCAGTGAATTTTTCACTCCAAATAAATTTGCCAATTACCACTTGGCTATCTCGTAATGCTTTCTTTTTGCTCAAGGCAATCAGTAGACAGAACAGAGAGAACTAAGTCTGAACAGAGCATTTATCTTGATAACATTCAGTGTGCCAGCATTCAAGTTATAAAAATGTCTTTCCAATTACTCCAATCTCTTCTAATTTGTTTCAACTAAGCGAGGAGAGTTAATAATACTGCAGATGGTCTGGTACAGCTACACTCATGATTCCTGAATATTTTGTATATATTTAGTGACCCCTGAATGTTGAAATTGGGGATGCATCACCTATTATGGCATTATGTGGATTAGTATATAATGCTGTCATCTAGACTAAGTTATCTTATATTCTGCTGCCAGTAAATCTGTTTTATTCATTTATTTTAAATTGCCTTAATGTAGGTTGATACATAACTAATCCCTTCATCTTACATCAGGAATGCAAGCCTTTCCCAGATATTGTTTTTATTGGTAAAAACTAAATTAAATTAGTCTATTCTTTTCCCCTTTATCTCTATTAAGCTCATGCAACCTAGCTTTCCTGTTTGGAATGATAAATTCTAGCATACTGTCCTACAGACTTCAATCTTTGTTGCATCATCCATCAACTGGGTATGATATGTTGGGCCTCTTACCAAAGTTGTGACTCCACCCCTGGATACCTCTGACGTGGAATAATCAATCTATGAACACAACTAGCAATAAATTCCCTGGACCATGATTCCTCAGGAGCTAAGAAATTTAAGAGTCTTAAGATGTAGAGTCTGCTCCTGTGCAAATATTTTGTATTCCTTAAGTGGAAATATTTGTTAATAGATTAACAATTGACAGTATCAGCAAAAATATGCATGGAGGTTGATAGTGTTTATACATAACCTAAGAGTAATGGGAATACTAGTAATCAGAGTAGTAAATATTTATTGATATACAGTGCAAAGAGAGAAATTATGGGTGTGTTGCTGTAGTAACTTATCATCCTGATCTGTGGGGGGCAATTCATCTCATCAAACTCTTCACATCTGTAATATATAACTCTGTGTCTGAGATTAGGTTGTCATTACACGATAGAGAGAAATGGACGCTTCTAGGGCACAGTTCATTTCCTCCCACAGCTGGATTTACCAATGTGAGATTAAGTCTTTCCTGGTGGTTAGAAAGAAAGTCTAGCTATAAGGTTCAGACTGACATCTTTGCTAGGATATGTGAAGCCCAAATCATTTTTATATTCTCTATCTGTACAGTAATTCTGCAAAATACTTTCCACGTGGACACTTTTCCAAGTATTTCAGGTCATGATCTTTCCATTGCAATTGATGTCAGTAGTAAGCAGCAAGAACATGCTTAGAATTGCATAATGCAAATAATCTCTAAAACAGTTCTCACAAAATTGTTTTGTCTTTTCCTTGCTGGAGAAGCTGTGCATTAAGCCTGTGATGTGCAAGGTTTAACTTGCTATTGGTCACAGTGTTTTGAGAGCATCTGATGTGGTGGGTCTTTGATTCTGAAAAGAGGAGTGTGTGTGTGCGCACGTTTTTGAAGAGGGAGGAATTTAGCTATGTGTTAATTAATCCAGTTAGCCCTTTTGGATGATTCTTTTCTAGAACTAGCGCACACTGAAGTCTTTCATGTCCACATATATTAGTACCACTGGTTTCTGGAAATTTTAGTAAAATTAAACACCAGTCCAATGGAAATTGAGTTAAGCAGCCCCATATATTTATTCAAACTACCCCATATGTCAGTGTTTGTTCTCATGAGCTGAATATGCGCACTGAGAAAAATTTGACTTCTAAGGGTAGAAAAAAAAAGATACAGCACTGTCTTTCCAGAAACCTATTCTCATCACTGTGGTTTACTATAACCTCTCTATGAAATTTGAAAGGTTTCATAACGTTCAAACATTTCGTGAAGCCTCAAGAGAAGCAGACTCATTTCCTACAGTCGCCACAGAGGACATGATAGTACAGTGATTTCACCTTGGAACTAAGTATGGGTCCCATAAACAATGGACATAAAATGTGTATAGACCTCTGCATGTCATGTGGAAAGCTGAAAATGTAAGGTGATTTTACACCTCCATAAGTGTATAATTCAATCAAGTGGTAAAGACAATCTTCCTTTATTTCTAGTTTAATTTGTTTGTTAGCTTGAAGGTAGAGGACCTCATCTATTGCCTGGAATTTCCCATCACACTGAAGTACTACCATCTTGGACTACAATGGAAAATTAACTCCAAAGCATTAGTGGAAGCAGCCTTAAATGCTCACTTTTTGTGTTACATCTTTATCAGTGGTAAATCTTGAGCCTTTCTACTGTTTGTTTTTCCATCTCTGCTGAGAAGTTGACATCATTCTTTAAAAAAGGAAAAATAAATGGCTTCTGCAGTTCTTTGGCTTTATCTTGAGCGACTGGCAAGAAATCAGTGCTGAGTTAATGTCCCTGAGATCACAGAGGAGAAGGCCAATTATTATAGAAAAGGCTAAGGAGCTTAAATATTAAAGGTCTTTGTCTTAAAAATTTGCACAATGGAACAGGTATTAGAGGGCAAAGGATTAACATGAGCACATACTGAAAGTAGTTCAGCATTAACATGGTGGCAATCTCCATCATGTCTTCACAGTGTTATGCCTCAGCACATTCTAGCAGTGACAGAAGTTGCCAGACAGCAACTGAAAGCTGCCTAGGTATTACACTAAGACTGGATAATTCATCACATATTCTTGTTTTCTATCCCTCATTTAAATCCATCACAGATCAACATTATTAAATACTGCAGAAGATGTGGCCTCATAAATATTTAAGGTGTATTGTCAAGAGCCTTAAAATCCCATGAGTCTTTGATAAGCACCAATGTGGGCTGGGTTTTTTTGTGATTTTTTTTTCCTTGAATAATCTAAGTAGGAAATCCCTTACTTACTTGTAAAAAATAAATAAATAAATAAAAGAGAATAAGTAATGGGGTAGTTGGAATATACAGTATTCATATCCTTCTTTTGCTGTTGTTATGCCTTCCTTGGCTGGTCTGCCATGTTACAACCAAAAAGGAGTTGCTGTGCTTGCATAACAGTCTGAGAATGGCACGGACAGTCCAGACAGGAACAACAGAGCTGGCTGTACCCAATAAATTCCACTCTGTTAATTGCTTAGTTTTATTGAGAGTGCTGTGAGGCAGCATTAAGCTACAGATGTGAAAACACATTATTGAGGAGTATGATTTAAATTTTGAACTTTCCCAAGATTTGGAGCTGTTACCATTCAGCACCCCAGAGCTTTAGTATAAAGGCTGTGTGTATAATTATCAAGATAAGTGGTGGCAATCACCTGGTGTGAAGTAAAAAGATCTTTCTCTGGTGCTGCTAGAGAATGTTATGTCAGAGCAAATGGCTTTAGGCTGATGCACCAAGCCAGGTGCTCTGAATCAGCCAAGAGTGGCAGAGACCCAAGAAAGTAGTTTGTGACTTTGCATGATGCTGTTTGACTTACTATGTAAGTCTTTAAGTGCTTTGCCTTTCTGTGAAGGTTGACTTGAAGTAGTATATGCCAGAGAGGTGGTGGATACCCCATCCCTGTAGGCACTCAAGATCAGGGGCTCTGAGCACTTGATTGAGCTGTAGGTGTCCCTGTGCATTGCAGGGCAGTTGTACCAGATGACCTTTAAGGGTCCCTTCTCACTCAAATGATTCTATGAGTAATGAGGACTCTCAGTCCTGCTCCAGGAATCCCATCTTCTGGCAGGCTCCTGCTATCTTTCTGCTAGGTAAGCAACTGGTCACAGTGGGTTGGAAAGGAGTTCTTAAAATACAACGTGTATGAATCTGCTCCTCTGTTTACATTCTGTGCATCTTTCCTGATCTTCTTCTGATACCCTAATTTTTATATGTGTGCTGCAGTACTGAGCTTTCTCCCTCAATTCATTTCATCTTGCATGTACTCAAGTTTAGTGCTGAAACTTATTATTTGGACTCTTGCCTATTATAAGAAAAGGCACACTTCTTTTTTTATCCCTTGTAAAGGCAGATTGATATTAGAAGGGTCATATTTATGGCTTCGTTACTATTTTCCATAAACATTACAGGTGATATTAATGTAATAATGTTAAACAGGCAGTGAATTGACTTTGACTTGAAGAATAATAATTCTGAGATCATAACCAAAAATAGCTATGTTTTTAGAGCAACCTCATAACAACATTTTCCCTTTATTATGATGCATAATCCCACTATATTAAACAAATAACAGAAAAAAAATCATAAAAATAGAAGGTACGAGGCATAATTATTGACTCAGTTTTGCCTAAAGGAGTAGAACTATTTCAGCCAAACATGATAGCATCAAATTTTTATTCCTTGCATTTTATTACTTATGACTCATCTCTGGCCAACACAATTATTCTAAATACTGCAACTATTTTCAAAACTTATTTTACATAATTTTGGGTAACTTCTCCTGTACTATTTACCAAAACCAAACAAGTACTAAATTAAACTAAGATATACTACCAGTGTCCTAATCTTTGACTTCACGCAGATCCCATTTTCAGCTCTTTGTGTAGGTGGGGAACGGTTTCTGCTACTATTGATCAAACATTATCTTCCTCAAAAACTCTACATTGGACTGCTTTGGGAGAGACCTGTAACTTAATGTCTGGGATACTCTGCATTTTGTATCCTAATGCTGTTTTATATGGAAAAATCTTGGCAAGTTTTTCAAAGATGAGTATACTAACCATATGGTTATGATGTAACCTACTTCTATGTTATCTCTTTGGGTTTTTTTATTTTGTTTTGTTTTTTGTTTTTTTTTGTTTTTTTTTGTTTTTGGTGTTTTTTTTGTCAGTTCCTGGCATTTATTGTCCATTATAACTCAGAGTTGAGTCTATATAATATATCCATTCCTTGGCAATTTGGAGATTTAGTGGTGGTAATTTTTGTTTTTAGGCCGCAGACCCAAAGTTCTTAACTCCTGTTTCCTGCAGCAGAAGCCCAAAGAACTTAGCCACACTAAATATATGAAAAAAGATACAAATCCATTGGTTGCACTGGAAACAGTATTCATTTTTGTGCATCCACCAGATGTGGGAAAGAGCTCAAGGATCTGCATCCTCCTGCAACACAACAGTGCATAACCTCTGGTGATCATATAATTCAAACTTGTTTACTTAAGCCAAGAAGGTTTTAGGCTTTTGCTTATAGAAACATAAGTGGATTGTGATTAGAAAAGTTATGTTTGGATGTGGTTTTGAAGCCTTCTGAAGGGTCCTGTGGGGGTGCTTTCCCAGAATGCAGGGAGGATTACACTCAGACTTGCGTTATTCAGAATAATTTTTTCCACAAAGCAAGCTCTATATGGTGTGGATTTAGAACTTCTTATCTCCTTTTGCACATTTTCTATTGCTTAGGCTAATACAAATTAAAACTGTTCTATTCTTGTAGAGCATGGTAACATGTACCCCATATTATGCCATACTTGTTTTGGGATAAAACTATGTCTAAGAACAGTTACTGCAAGATAAATAACAGGTGAGAAAATCATACTTAATAACCTTGTGGTTATTATTGAGCCTTGTGTCTCAATCCAATCTCTTGATATTTGTTTGAAATTGTCTTCCAGAGTTACTGGTTAAGAATTGGAAGGACAGCATGTCTCTTGCTTACATATTATGAAATGGGAAACATTTTAGATGCATTATAAAAGAAGGGAAAGAAAAAAGGCTTAGAGGGTCCTGTTCTGACAAGCTGAGAGTTGTATAGTAATTAATTAACTGGATTAACTCATAAGTTTAACAAACTATTATGCCAAATGGGACAGTGGTTACAATTTCCCGAGTATATTAGCTGATTAGCATTGATTTACCATCCAGATCACTCTTGGATTAAATAAAGCTTTCAAAAAAAAAAAACCCTATCATATTTCAAATCTGTGTATAAGATGAAAAGAAGAAGAAAAAAAGAAAGAAAGAAAAGAATAAGATAGCCATGACTCATGTCTTGTTCATTACCTTGGAAAGTTACAATCCAGGATTCTCGTAAAGCCAAGTGACATTTTGAGAGAAGACATGTACCATAAAATAGCACAGAAATCTTTTCCAGAGAGCTGTTTTGATAGCTATGAATTCTACCCCACACAGATTTTATGCTCCACTTGGCATGACAAATACAATTAAATGTATTGTTTAACAAACTTGTACAAGCAGTTATTTCTGCAGATAGAACCAGGAAGGGACAAATAGCATTTTTAACAACATGAAACACGGAGTGAAATCTGACTCCTTAAGCTGGGAGCCTCATAGATGACAAAAATCTCCAGTGGAAGCATTTAATAGCTGAAAAAAAAACCCACCAGATTTAAAGCTCTTTCTTTATCTTTTTTTTCTAAGTTTCAATTGCTACAGAAGCTGGAAGCTTCCTTGGGAAGGACCGTAGAGTTTAATAAATCATAGAATCATAGAATAACAGAATCACCAAGGTTGGAAAAGTCCTCCAAGGTCATCTATTGCAACCATCCACCTACCACCAATATTTTCCTCCCGAACCATGTCCCTTAGTACCACATCTCCATGGTTCTGGAACACCTCCAGGGATGGTGACTCCCTCACCTCCCTGGGCAGCCTGTGCCAGTGCCTGACCACTCTTTCAGAGAATGAATTTATCCTAATATCCAACCTGAGCCTCCTTTGGTGCAATTTGAGGCCATTCCCTCTAGTGTTATTGCTAAATACTTCTTCAGTGATAACTGTCGGAAGTGTTTTAGTTGGTACTGATCTTAGATAACTAAAATCCCTCTGAAAATAGAGTGTAATTAAGATCAAATAGGAAAATTACAATGGGAAACTGTGGGACAATGTTAATTCTTGGCTCTTGATGCCCCTACTGGTCTCTCACTTGTTGGAGGACTAGGACAACAAAGTGGGTGGCTGTTGGAGGCAAAATTCACTATACGTTCTCTCTCTCTGTCCCAGCAGCACTGATTTGTCCTTGATCAAAGTCCATGATCACATCCTCCTGCAATTCAGTGACCCAGTTATCTCATCTTGATTTTCTTGTAAAAGTAGATGTCGGCTAACTGGATGCAGGGACCTTCCTTTATTTCTTCCAAGTGCTCTTCTAAAGATATGTAACATATATACTGCAGAGAAATATATGCTCTGAAAAGCATATTATACTTTCTGAAGTAATCAACAACGAGAAAAAAAAAAATAAGGGGAAAAAAAAAGCCCTACCCTACGCCAATGAGCTTGTACTACTAATTAATATCTTATAAAATTAGTTTTCCTGGACAGCTGGAAGCTACAGATTACTTTATGGTCATTTCTCTGAAATTAGAAGGTGATAGTTCCATTTCTGGCATATAGGTGGACAGTTATTTAAACCAAATTGATAAAAAAAATTGGTATGATATGTGTATAGCAGAGAGGCCATCCTCTATTGATTATTTTGTTTAAATAAGGAAATTTTAAATCCTGTAGGTCAAAGAAGAATCAATTATGTCCTTCCCTCTATGATCTCTACGTTATCTGAATATAATGTTTTGTCATTAGCTATTTTAGTAGATAATGCATTTTTTATTGCAGAAACATGCTAATCTATATTCAGTTATATATTTTTTTTTCTTAGAAGCAGAGATATTTTGAAAGAAATCTCTGCCCAAAGTCTTCAATTTGGGTGACTCATGCTAGCTACCAATATACATGCACATTAGGGTGGCTTTAATAGCTAATAATCTCTGCTTAGCTTTTGAATTTAGATCATATATTTGTTAGGGTAAAAGCCTTTTTGTATTACACTAAGTTAAAAATCAAATTTCCATAGTGCTTAAACAGCTATGTTTGGAGGCTTAGCTGAAGTTTATATAACCTTTAGATTGCCATAGCATCTCAAAAATCTGATTATCTGTTGATTACTATGTATTTTATGATTATTTTGTCTCAACATTTTAAAGACGCAGATGGGGATAAAAATAAAACATTTGTTTTTCTCGTATATTTCTTTTGGAATAAACAGAAGGCAGTTGATTAATTCTCTAAAGCTTTTTGTTGCGAAGGAGAGCAAAATGTTTTATTCATTCTGCTTAACTGCTGCAAAACCTCTGCACCTACAAATCTTCTTCAGCTATGGGTATGTACATTAAGAAGCAGTAGAACTTACATTGTGTTTGGTCTTTTGGGCTTCAGTGATGATCAGATAACTGAAATAAGTTGGTTGGAATGATAATAGTTCTTTGTAGCCCTTGGCTGTGAGATTGTAATGCCAACAGATGACATATTTAGAAAAAGACAGTGGACACTTAGGGGTTTTGACTTGTGAACACCCAGTGGAAAACCTTCCTGCAGTTGCAGAAGTGGCCACATTGCACAGATATTTGAGAGGTAATCTGCCTGCATTTTAAGAAAATGAGTAACAGTGAATCATACCTGGGTGGGATTGGGCAAGTGAGACTGTGATTAAGGTGGATGTAAGATCTGAGCAAAGATCCCTGTGCGAAGATCCAAATGGAATACAAATGGCTGATCAAAAAACACGGAAAAACATGTTGCCTGTGCAACAAACCAGTGAATAACAGCACTAACTCGATAATAACACATCTGATTAATTTGCATTTAGGAAGGCAGCATAAAGATAGGAAAAAAAAGTTCTTTAATAAATAGTAATCTAAAATGCATGTCGCTGCACTTCTTTCTTCCACTGTTGCTTTACTCTAGGATCTCCATATAAATTTCATCCTAGGAAGGGGAGAAAAATGAACAAAGGTAGTCCTTGTTCCTAGGAGTTCTCAAAAATAACAGTGGATTTGAAATAGGCAGCCTTAAGGCAGGAAAATGTTCTCCTTTGTAAGAAAATTTAAAAAAGAAAAAGAAATGAAAATCAATCAAACAAACAAACTTGTAACAACAGTCTAAGCACTGGAAATTAAAGCAGACTTGAGTCAAACTGAGTTTCACGCTATTGCTCCTTGGTGTACTACAACCTACCTCCACATGACATATACCCATTCTATATCTGTTGCAAAGATTTTATGCTGCAGTTTTCTTTTTTTTTTTTTTTTTTTTTTTGGTAATGCTTAAGTTAGCAGTAACATCAAACGAGCCCTGTTTATCACATAGGTTTGATAGTATGATCTGAACCAGACCATAACTTCCCCACATAGCACCTTAAAATATCCATCAGAACACCCAGATTTTGCAATGGTGTAACTTAACAGTTACAACTGAAATGGTTGTGGCCAGATAGAGGCAGGTTTTGAAAGGGTCTGAAATTTAGATTATTATGTGCGACCTGGTGTAGGGAACCTGCTTTGGCAGGGGGGTTGGACTCGATGATCCCTTCCAACCCCTATGATTCTATGATTCTATGATTTATCTCCCCAGCATATTTCAGTTTAGTGTAGGCCAAATCTGATGTTATTACATGGGGCTCAGGTGAAAAGAAACCTTGTAGTGAAGGCATGCAAAATTCTTCATTAGCAGTTTTGTCTAAGCAAGAAATGAGTCATCATCATGCAAGTACTTTGTGCTTTCTTCCTCACTGTAAGATTTTAATTGGCATAATACTTCTGTGCTTAATGACTGAAAATACTAGGTGTTATTTCTGTTTTCCCCACCTCCTGAGCTAAATGTATCATTACAATCTTAATTACTTCCCATCCAAGCAGCGTTTGCCATTTATCACTACAATTTAAAACTTTTATACTTGAATCTACCTGATAATTTTTGCTGTCAAGTAACTCACTGGGGAGCAGATATATGCCAACCTATGGCAAGGAAAGAGAGATACTAGTGTTTTGAATGTTATATTAAAAAGTCACTGTGTAAAGTGTAAAACATATGCTGGGACAAGCATCTAAGCATCCCCTGAGAGCTTGTGTCTCAGTGATTGAGATATAGAGATACATCTGCATGCCTTAGGTCTCTGATTAAGTAAATCTCGTTTTTTATTTATTTTGCACATCCAGGTCATTGAGTAATTGTCTAGAGTCTAACCTACTGGTTGCAGCTTTTTAAGAGACAGAAGAGGTTGAAGCTAAGCTTGTAGATGTCCCTGTTCACTGCAATGGAGTTGGACTAGATGGCCCTTAAAGGTCTTTTCCAGCTGAAACTATTCTATGATTCTGTGACTTTTGTTTTCTAGGAAAATACTGTAATTGCTGCCTGGCAATTGCTTTGTGGCTGACTTTGCATCATTGACGGGATAGAGTAACAATTACGATGCGAAATCTACCAGTCTGTCTTCACTAGCAGCCTCTGTAGTTCTAAGTGCCTGGTATAGCCCTGTCTCTGTGACAGCTGGGACTTGCCTAGCATGGACAGCTCATTGAATCAGAACATTCTTGGTGTATGAAACACATGGGTAAAGAAAAGATCTCCATATTTTGGGACTATTAGGATTTGTTAGCTTTGCTTTTATATTTACTCCTAATTTGTTGGATATGTGTTAACTAAATTATCTGAGAAGATGAGCCTAATGCTTCTCTTTGATAATTATTAACCAATATTGGAATAATAGCAATCACAAAGGGGGCTTATCTCAAGGCTGGGATCCCATTGCACCTGGTGCTGTTGAAAATTGGAACGAGGCCCTGTGACCATCAACATTATAACTTTATCAACTCCATCTTCTGCAAAATTAAAAAAAAACAAAACAACACAACACATCACCAGATAACCAGTCAGAAGTGGAAAACTACTTCCCTTCTATGCATTTACTTCCAAGGCAATTTCATAAGCAAACTGATGATTCTTCCAAAGTACAAAATAAGCACCGTACTCTCATTTTTTTTTTTTAATATTTAATTGCTTCTCATTCAAGCTGTGACATAATAGAGAAATTAATTAAATCAAATGTCACTGCAGCCATATCTGTAATGAATTTCAGTGCCCTAAAACACTCCAAAAATTGACACAAGAGCACAAGCAATCGTATTAAAAGGCTATGACATTTATTATGCACTAAATAAAGGGTAATTATATATCATACCAAGGGTTTTAGGTATTGAAATAATAACTTATTTATACATAACTGTACTGTGTGGGAGCCATGGCTGGGACTGCATCCTGCTCTACTGTGTGCTGTGCAGAGGCATGGTAGGATAGGCATTATCTCACAGTTTCCAATATGAATAAGCCAAAGAATGCAGTAAGAACTGAGATGCAAAATTTCTGACTTCAGAAATTGCTGCAGAAATCTTCAGCTGGCCATCAGCATCTCACAACAAGAAGGAGTGCTGGGTGCTGCTCAGAAGTGGGAGCTGATGGATATCCTTGAGGAGTCCCCCAGTTCAGTGTGGGTAAAGGTTTGCACAGGTGACTTGGAAACCCATGACTCATTTTCTCCTATACCTATATCCAGCCCTTGGAGGTGTAAAATTATAGTGAATGACCTGGGTCACTATCTCTGCTCACTAATAGGTACTGATCATAAGGTAACAGACTTCAAGCTCTGCAACGTCCTTAGACCACCCACTTTGTCACAGGCTATAAAATTCTTCTCAGTGTGTAGTTACTGTGAAGCTTGTGAACTTCTGCAATGACTAATGGATAAAAAAACGGGTGACCAAAAAGTCATGAATTTTTGGTAAGAGCTTAGCACCAGTGACCTCTGCAAAACCCAGCTGTAATTTACGGGCTGCTTGAAAAAATGTGTGCTGTTGCTTTTTAACTTGTCATGGAGAAAAAAGTGTTAGGTACAGTTTATTTCAGCCCTCTAATCATCACTTCTCTCCTGTCCTGTGGCTCAGTATTTCTCAACTCTTCGGCAGCATTCATACTTGTTATTGCTACCTTTGATCCTATAACACCTAAAAGCCTGCAAATTTCCCCTTGTTCTTGGCATCCTAATGCATTTGATCTAGCTGTAGATGTCCCTGTTAATTGCAGAGGAGTTGGGATTGATGGCCTTCGAAGTCCTTTCCAACTCAAACAATTCTATGATCCCATACTACTCTGCTCTGTCACACCAGATTGTTTCAATTTACTTCCTCTTCCTTCTATCCCATTCTTTCATCTTAAATGTTTCATTTTCTCATGCTGCTATCCCCAGATCACATTGCCACAACACTGAGAAAAGGGAAACCCAGATGCTTATAGATAACTACCATAATCTAAGAACCACAGTTGTGATATGACGTAAATGTTCCTTGTAGCTGCAGATCTGGATGTACCTTCAGCTGCTGTTTCATACCTGGAGAGAGACTAGGTGCTTAGTATAACTGCAGGGATCATCTCCTTCTGTGTAGTCAACATGAGACAAGTTTCATTTTTTTCTCTGAAAAAATCCTCTGACACTATCCAGCCCAATGGCTCCATGGAAATTCTTGATGGTATTTTGCTAAAGATACAGAGAAACCAAGACACAGCAGGAAGCTGTGGTCATAAGCCTAGATGTCCTCCATCCACATTTGATCCAAGTAGAGCCTTTTTGGACACATGGCTTTTCAGCTTCTCCAGCTGGTAGCTACTTTATGCTCTTAGTTTGGAAGGGAGCAAAATATTTTGACCACATGCAATATCTGTACATATCAAAAATGCTAATGAAATCCAGAATCTGTAAGTTGAGCATGTGGTTAATTTGGCTAATCCAGATAATTTATTGATCATCCTTGAGTTCCTTGTCCTTTCTTTTCTAGTTATCAATAGATTATTTTGTATTTAGCACCTCTGCAAGGCAGCCTCTACAGAATAGCCTCTCCTCCTGTGTCTGCATAGGATGATTGCTATGATGCACCTCAGTGGGTTGGATATATTCAACAATTAGTGATGAAAGTACACCTTGGGAAGGTTTGTTATTTTCTTGCAGTAGAACAATGAAAGTGGAGCAAGCTTAGCGCACCCGGGTTCATTCCCACTTGTTTACTAGGCACGTCTCTACAGAATTCAGCTAAACTCCATCTGCCTGTTTTAAAAGAAGATGTACAAAATGCCTAAGCACCAGACAGATATTATCATAACTGGGATCCATCTGGAAATTGTTAAAACTGAAATATAGAAAAAATCAAGGCAAATAACTCAGGAAAAGAATCGCTTGAAAAAGTTGTAGAAATTTTTTGCAAAAGTTCTTATAAAATGTAGCTGGCCTTCCTTACACAAATTATCATGAATATTTAATTTCCAGCTTTGTGGAACATAGAAAATTCCTACAACCTTATAAACAACCCTAGTTAAATTCATCTTCAGATATATATCATTGGCTAATACATAGATAAATGAACTGTATACGATTAGAAGAAATTCTTCTCTTTTTAAGACTAAATATATTGTAGAGTGGTTTATATCTCATTGATCTTCTGCCAAAATTGTCTTTAAATTTTCAGTATGTACAGAGACTTTCAGAGTCAGTACATCATGGCTGGGAAAGCAACTTGTTTTTAGTCAATGAGAGAAGAGAGGAAGTGCCTCTAGGAGAAAAGAGTCAGAGGATAAGTTGGAAAGTAAATGACAGATGAAAAAAATGGACTGTATTTTCCTTTCCAAACCCTCAACTTGAAGGCAACAGGAAAAATTTCTGGTGGAAAAAGCATTTTGCTTTCTGAAATTTTTTAGCATCTAACAGTACTGAGTTGTATTGGAAACTCTTTTGCTTTTTTTAGCTATGCTGTAATTTTCATGAGAGAAGCAGACAGCTTAACAATAATACTTATCATGTCATGCAGTTCTTCAAAGTCTTGCACAAATATTAAGAAACTCTCTGGAAGATTAGGAAGAAAATCATAGTTAAACACAGCTGTGCCTAAGTTAATATTTTTAAATAAATGTATTTACAAGAGACATGTAATTAATACTGGGAGGGGAAAATTCTGCTCTCACCAGAGTACAGTTGTCAGTCAAACCATTTTTAGACCTTGGTCTGAGGCTGTGTCTATGTATAATACTTTAGACTGACAGTAAAGTTCCATCACTGTGAATACAACAACCTTTTTTTGCATAATAATGTGAATTTTGATTGGCAACTCAACAATGGCAGAATTTAGCCAACCATGTACCCTTCTTAGTTATCTGCTGCTATACTGTTCTATTGTGGTGTACACCCAAGCTGTCAATAAAAAAGGGTCTCGTGCTCAAAAGTACGCAACCAACACAATCCAGGGGACCTGAACTTCAAAACAAGAATATTCAAAATCAATAGAAAAGAATAAAACAACATAAAAATTTAATGCTCTATCCTTTATGACTGACAGACTGCATCCTGAACAGTGTAACTGATGTTCCCAAGTCTGCGTTTCACACACCTTAGCATTGGTTAAATATTTAACAGGTTGCACAAAAGAAGCCCAGAGAAAGGGTTGTAGATGTTTACAGTGGCAACTATGTATAGACAAATGCATCTGTTATGACCTCTGGAGGCTGCAACCTCAATCAGCCCCCAATCTTAATGTTAGCCCTTTCAGATAAACAGTGCTGACAGCTACTAGTAAAAGAACATCTCTTCATAGAATCATAGAATCACAGAATTGGTAATGTTGGAAAAGACCACTAAGACCATCAAGTCCAACTATCAATCCATCACCACCATGCCCACTGACCATGTCCCTCAGTGCCACATCTACCCTTTTAAGGCACTCTTTCTTAATTCTCAGGCATTCTCTTTTAGCCTAAAAATAGTTGGTTTTTCTGTTTAATAACTGTATTTCTGACAATACATGACAGTAACTTTCATATCTAAGGACACAGAAGAACTACTCAAATTTAAGGCTACTTGAGAACTTCGGTCTTTCCTTTATCAAAGATCAACCTTCACATCACTCAGTGTTAATCCTGTGGTCCCTAGTCCAGGCTTTGTCTCAATGCTTAATGTATACACACCTTTGAGTTTCTGAGAGGACAAAAAAAATGAAAAGAAGATGGAAATTTCACTTCATCATCATGTTGTAGTGGGGGGTGGATAATGGACAAGAGAGTTGCTTGGGTGAAAGTGTTGTTACCACCATCACCCTGGAAAAATAATTTTGAGTAAGGGAAGAGTGAAATCCAAAAAGTATAAACTACAGTAGTTAAGAATAGGACAGGTAAGACATTGCCAAGATCCATGAGTGAGGACCATGAATGAGTTGTTGTCTTATCACAGCTTGGAAGGACAACAGCTGCAGACTAATAGAGATGTGGTTTGGAGGAGAGATGCTGTCCCTGGTCCCGGGTCACATATAGTTGTCAAGGTAGCCCTTAAAGGGGAGTCTAGTCTGACTTCTCTTTTCCTGATGAATGAGTGAATTGCTGGTGAAAAGAGGTTATCAGTCTGTCAACAGAATTGCAGTAAATAACCACATGGCTCACTGCCAAGTGCCTGGCATTCTTAGCTGAGTGACACTTGTGAAATGTATGAACATCAGGTCCCAGAACTATGTGTTCAAATGTATGTATGTAAAAGGAGGAAACGAGGCCAATATCTAATTTTATAAATGGGCACTTCAGTTTTTCACTGGTGCAGAAAACTCAGCTGCTTCCAGTGAAACAACTTTGAAAACCCAATATATTCCTTCGTGCGCTTAAAGTTTAGTTTGGATGTTGATCTTGTGAGCTGAATATTCTCAGGTTTGCGTCTTTTGGCTGAAATTGTTTGTTTTGTTTTAGTCTTTTACTTCACTGTGGGAAAGGTGAGTCTGTGGCCAAAAAGAATATGTAGTTTTGCATATATCACACTGATCATGAATGTCAGAAAGTGCATTCCCATCCCATCACATGCCTATTAGATCTCATATCATCTTATGGTGGAAGCTGATTTCCACCTCAAGTATTAGAAGATGTCCAGTATCTCTTCTGGATAGCATTTAGCTCTTAAAAGCCTTCAGGTTTTCTTCATTGCATTGTTTGATTTCTTCTTCTACAGTAAAGTTTGACTTATGTTTTTAAGAAGGCTGCAAAGCTGTCATCTCAACCAGAAGTCATTTTGATACCTTTAGGAAGCATAAGCAACAGATTTTACTTTCCATTTTTTAAATTGACGTTGGAATCATAGAATCACAGAATCACTCAGGTTGGAAAAGATCTTGAAGATCATCAAGTCCAACCACAACCTAACCATACTACCCTAACTCTAACAACTCTCTGCTAAATCATATCCCTGAGCACCACATCCAAATGGATTTTAAACGCATCCAGGGATGGTGACTCAACCACTTCCCTGGGGAGCCTATGCCAGTGCTATTCCAGTGTCTTGTTTGCTTATCTTCAAACTTTCAATCAGTTCAAGCAAAGAGTTTCTTTTGTAAAGATTCATATATTGAGTATAAATTACTGGTTTATATCTTAATAATAAAATTTTAAGTCCAGGAAAGATAATGCATGAGGAATAATTAAATTTGACAAGTGTCACGAAACTCAAAATTGTGCTGGGATCTAGTTACATCTGGCAATATTCCCTCTAGATGTTCAGAATTTAGAATGGGAGACGTTTTTGCTACATACTGCAGGAGTTCAAGGAGAAGAAAAATCATTTCGGCAAACAGATACATCTGAAATGATTCTCTGAGCATGCAGTATGCTTGTAGATAAAGCTTTTTTTGTATTTTCATTTCCTGGTATTGCTTAGATTAGGGAATGAAATCATAATAGCAAAATGTAAGTTTACAGGATGTATCAGGGCTTATATTCAAGTACTAAAATGAAGGAAAAGATTAATAATTTTCACAAAACATAATGAAACTGACCATGCTTACTCGATACTTGTTACAGAAAAAATAATATTGACTTGGTCTAGCAATTTTTCTACATACAGATTAAGAGCTTAACATTTCTGAGATTTGAAAAAGGAATTAGTATATTAGTTCAAATATTGGAAGCTAGCATTACAAGGTCTTTTCCCTGTCTATTATCCATTCCCCATGAAGCAGAAATGTTTTTTCATAAGATACTGTTTAAATTGAATTGTTTACTAAAAACCTTCCTCATTAGACAGACAATAGTCACAGAGAAGCCTGAAGTGTGTTTTGAACAGTGTGGTATTGGCCATCTTTCCAGCTGGGTGGCAGCAGGAGGCCTTTAGCAGGTGTTATGAGCAGAGTTTTACGATATTTAAAATATTTTGTGGTAAAAATGAAGACTTATCAGCATTTGAGAAATGTGCACTCAAGTATCTTTGACTTTAAAGTCACTGAGAATAAAATAAGTGATACTTAGGATTCATTATTCATGGAAGATTGAATTAGACATGAATGAATGAGCAGAGCCCTATTCACTTAGGATACAATATAGAAAAAGTGGCATTAATTAATTATATGGTAGCTTGTGCTGCAACACAGTGCTTCGTTTGGGCCAAGGCACAGGTTTGAAACAACCTGCTGAATTTGATAGAATCATAGAATATCCTGAGCTGGAAGGGACCCATAAGGATCACGAGGTCTTCAGTGTTGTCTAGGACTTTGTAGAACATCTACTACTATAGGACAGGTTAGATAAATATTGAGCCAGAATGAAACAATTACACTCAATCTTACTCTGGATGAGGGGACAACACAATTTTTCCAGCCTTGTTTTCTGCTTTTCAAATTAGTCTATGAATCTGCTCCAGTGGGCTCTGGACAGCTTGCATGCTCAAGCAATCCAGAAATTTGGCTACTTTTATCCTATGATGATCAAACATGGATAGGCTTTTATAAGGATTAATGGTGCAAGCAATCAGGAATATCAATTGAGACAGCTTTCCTAGATAATAATTCCAAAATATTATCTATGCTGGGCTAAAGAAAGCTTGCAAACATAAGCACTGTTGAAACTCCATGGTTGTGTTCCTGGCTAGGAGATTCATTGCTTTTTCATGCACATTCTGGGAAGGAACTAGCAGGTACATGCTAATCATGTTAGTGTTCTGTTTTTCTGATTATTTATTTTCTCTCCCATCTGTCCATATTTGTTCTTCTCCTGGAAAAACAATGTTCCTCTGGGCAATGTTGAAAACTGCCATGTTCAGATAGGGAAGCCAAAAGAGACAGGAGGTGGTTTGGCCCCTCCGGCTGCCACTCTGATATTTTTAATATAATTATATATTTTTTTAGAGGAAAATAGGGAATTTCTTGAGTAGTATCTTTGCCAGATTTTTCCAGTGCTTGCAGCTGTTGGAAGTAAGGTAGAACAGAATAAATAGGATTGAAGTGTTGTAAACACTTCGTGCTGCAGAACAAACCACTGACTAGATTGTAAGAATTTTCCACACTCGGCCTGAAGAACATCTTGTACTGTAGCTGATTTTCATCTGAGTTAATGTAATGCAATGTTCAAGTTCATGATTCAGTGTAATCTATATAGAAAGATGTTTATGTTGATGTAGAGTGGTAAGGGTATCGGTTGCAGTGGAAATTTGTTTTTTCATTTACATTTTTTCACTTTTAAAGGTTTTAAAATGTTACTATGTTTTCACACAGCAATAAAAAAAAGGCCTTTGTGAGATTATGACAGCAGCAGTGTTTCCTTTTTTAAACCTGACTGAGTGAAGAAGCTGCGAAACTTGCTGCACTGCATTCAACAGAATAGGTGTTGGTAGAAACTGCATGTGTAAGTGCCATCTGGCAATTGCGCAAGAAAATAAAAGCATTTTGCTGGGCTAGGGAAAACCTCTGTCAATTGAAAATATGTGATTGTGAACCCAAAGGAAGCCAAAGGCTAAGAATAATGAAGACGTGAGTTAGCTTCACTGGAAAAGCAGGTAGATGTGGAAATACCAAGGGAGAAGAGATAACGTAAGCAGAGAAAATAGAGACAAACAGATATCAGATATCAGAGCTCAGAAAAGAACTAGAATCACAAAAACAAAAGCAAACTGCAGCTGGAAGGAAAGCAACAACTGGACAGACAATGACCAAAGGTTTGTATAAAGTCTACAAAGAAGCATGTCTGCCGGTGAGGTGCATATTAGGGAGTAAGATTCACAGCTTCTGTGTGCATCCAAAATAAGAGCACGAATGTAGATCTGAGCCTGCAGAAGACCCTGAAAATAACAAAGAAGAACTGAGTCATCATCAGCAACAAGTTACGCCGCCAGATTCCCAGATTCAGGCTTCTCTGCGTGCTTCTCTGGGAGAGCTACTAGTGACTGGAATCTCAGAGCATTATTATAGTGATCTTGCACTTCACAGAAGAAAAGAAGATGTTAAAGTGAAGGCCAGCAGATGATTCAGGAAGAAAATCAACTTTGTCCCAGATGAAATCGGGAGAAATGCAAGTTACCAAATGTTAAGTGGAGGTTTGTGAAACAATTAGCTGAAGTTCTTCAGTCCTATGAAGTAAGAAAGGAATAAAAGAGTTTGTTATGTAGGGAGACCCACAAATTTTGTTGACTATGTATTTAAATATAAATATTCTGCCTTAATTTGTGACTCAATCACTTAGTGGAATGTGAAGGTGGATAATAGGAATGAAAGAATAGGAAATGGCACAATAGTAACAGTAGTGGAAAGTGACACACTCCAAACAGGTGGGAAGTGACGCACTCCAAACAGGTGGGACGTGTGACCTTAATGTGATGTTTGCATTATCAAGAAGTGATAAACATGACTAAGACAGAAAAGGTAAGGACGTTAAGAATGGGATAATGACTGAAGTACTAGTATAACAGAAATGGGTTGAAATTCGCTATTGAAATTTGCAAGCTTTTACACTTAGAAGTTCTGTCCTGTGTACCAGTATGATCAGCTACACTGGTACTGGTAAAAATAAATTTGGCTAAGCAAACTCAGACATACAAATCATGAAGAGAAGTAATACCATAAAAACTGAAAGTTTATTGATTGGAAACTAGAAGAACTTATTTCTCAAAGAAGAACAACACCTGAGAGAGGCTATGACTGCTGTCCCCATACTTTTCAAGTGGATTAGGAATGAGATACCCTCTTTCATTCAGAGGGTGGTGAAGCACTGGGACAGGTTGCCCAAGGAGGCTGTGGATGCCCCATCACTGGAGGCATTCAAGGCCAGGCTGGATGTGGCTCTGGGCAGCCTGGTCTGCTGGTTGGCGACCCTGCACATAGCAGGGGGGTTGAAACTGGATGATCATTGTGGTTCTTTTCAACCCAGGCCATTCTGTGATTCTATGATTCTGATTCTATGAAAGATAACATGAGCTACTGCTGCTAAAGACCTGCTTGCACAAGTACTAAAGTCTATAAAATTTTCCATGATTTAAATCATCTTAGATACATTTGGAAAGAAATTAGTAGAAGGCTAATAAGTACTTAATTTTGGGGGTTCTGAAAGAGTCTTTTTGTAACCATATAAATTAAATATGTGCATTTTAGTGAAGATTCTTGTAGAGGAAAGAGCTAGAGTTCATTAAAAAAACAGGAAAAGGCGAGTGAAATTAATTTGGGAAATTTTGTGAACAGTGCAGAATGGCACAGGAATCCCCATAGGCTGTGCACATCTGTCAGCTCCATGCAGATGTCTCATGTACACGGAAACATCTTGAGTAGTACCAAACATCTGTTAGACAATCATTGTTTTCCCATGCAGATATCTCCATCTGAGTAATTGCCCCATAGCTGTCTTAGTCATCAACAGAGAGCCTCAGATATACATATTCATCTCCACCTGACTACAAAGAAGGAACAGCATAATTGTCTGAAACGTAGATCCCATTGTGTAGTTGATTGCGTTAATTTACATCTGGGCTGTACATCTCTACAGTATTTTGAAAATCAATGTGAGACTCTAAGCAATGAGCCTAAAGTTACGGGTAATAATGAAGACTGAGAGAAGATGTAAGAAGTCTTCTGCTAAAATAAAATTAGAAACAAAAAATAGGAAACACACTTTTCTTGTTTCCTGTATGTGGGAAAGGAGAAATGATTTAAATTAAGAGATAGATTTGCAGTATCTACTCAGGAGACATTTTTCAGAGTAAAATTGTCAAGCTCAAGAATAAGCTGCGTTGTGGGAAACTGCAATACGACCCACAAAAAAAAACCAAACAGTTTAGGGAAGAGTGTGAAAGTGTTTCTCCCAGGATCATCTAGATATCAGGTTGGCAGTATTGAGGAATCAAATGGGTTGATGATTCCAATCTCTGCCAAAACATTTAATTGAACAAATTTCTTTTTTTTTTTTGTACCTCAAGGATGGCTTATCTTTCTCCATTTCTGTCTTTCATCACAAAGCCTTGCCAGCCCATTCATCATACCTTACTACTTTACTTACCTATGAGTATTTAGAAGATAATAGTGGCTCCAGAAAGGGCAGTGATTACTGATCATAAGTCTACACTAAATGGGTGACTGTTCTTTGTCCATAACATACGTTGCTACTTGGCGTAGGCAGTTCTGGGGATGACTCTATGTCTTTGTGCCTGCTTGCTTTTTACTTAAGCATAGGATGACCCTGGCATTGACTGAAGCCTCCGAGTGGTCTCTAAGTAATTTCTTAGCAAAGTTTCAAGCCGTTTCAGAGTGTCTTGCTTCAGCTTCTCTTTTTCCACCTCTGTATTCTTGGATTTCGAAGTCTGTAGGTGTTTGGCTGTTAAGTCCTCTGAATAATGGATCTCAAGTGACACTCAAGTCACTACTTTTTCTCTTGCAGTGGCTGTGTACACTCAAACTCTGGGGAAAAGAACAGACAGTATAACTTGATAGTGGAAGTTTGTTCAAAGTCTGGCTCCAAAAATCGTTGTTGACTAATTGTTCTACTGAATTACTGCAATAAGTCTTACATACTCCCTCATATTTCTTTAAGTTCAACTTGAGAAGACTATAAACCTTTTATGAACATCATTATCTGTTTCAATCTAATTACCTTGTAAATCTCCAGCTTGTATACCTGAAGGTAAGCTATTCACATTTCTGTGCACACCTGTAAAGATGTAACTGATTTCAGAAATGGTGAGATAGGACAGCACAACAAACAGCATCCTACATTACTAAGCTTCAATTTCTTCAAAGGAAGGTAAAACTGTAACACAGAGCTATGTAGGAAGAACACGCTGGAAAGAAATCTTTGTTGTTGTACAGAAACTAGCAAGCAGTTTCTGAGATGAGGCAATTTAGGAGGATGAAAAGGATGTTGTTGATCTCAGCTCTGAAAAACAGATTATCTAGCTTCTAAGGCCCACTCAAACAACTACTTTTTCTTCATGTCACAGTACCTTATCTCTTGCTGTGTCTATATGAACGTCTAATCCTTTCTGGAATTCTGTAAAGATTTGATGACTAAAGACACTGTGAACTACATCTTATAAGGAAACCTTTACCCTTTTCTGCTGTGCTGTGATTTCTTTCCTTTTTCATTGTTGTAAAAGAAAAGGAGGAGATATAGGAGGGTCTTGTCTTCATTTGCTAAATAATGTGTTCATTTTTACACCTATTTCTTACAACTCACTTGCGTCAATGACAAATAATGTCTGCATTAAAAAAGATACTGACAACATGTAAGAATTGGAAAGATCCTCTCATTTAATTTGCCCTTCAAAATGATTCTAATCACAATCTAGTCCATCCCCTTTCAGCTGTCTATGATTTAGTTATCCAAATCCAATTGCATTTACTTCCACTTAATCAGTTATTTTATGGTACAACTCAAGACTGTCACTTACGATAGCTGATGTTCAAAAGTGTTTTAAATCAATTTAATTAATTTCCATGTAATCTCTTCAAGAACTTTTGGGGTGTTGCTTCCTACACCAATTAGCCTCTCAAATTACTGGCATGTGCTTGTTAAGAAATCTCTTATCTTTTAGTTCCTACGCACATAGCTGTTGAGCTTATGGCTCCTTTGATAGTCAAACAAGCTTATAAATTGCAAATCCTGGCCCATACACTGCTGCTCTCCTTTTCTGTTAATGAGTTCTCCTCTGAATGGTATTTACGGAAGATCACAAAGAAAGAGATCAAAAAGCTGTTTAGCATGGTGATCATCTACCTGCTTTAAGATAAAGATCCAATTCAGCCTGACTTTCCCAGTCAGGCTTGCCATGCAACTGGTTAAGACAGGCAACATGGACTGAAATGTACCCTTAGTTTTAATTAGAAGAGTTTATTTTTCTTCAGATATTATTTTATATCTTCACTTGTGAATGCAAATATGCATATAATCAGATTTAGAAACATTTTTATATAAAACACATTTAAATAAAGGAATGTACAATCATCTTTCCCTAAGATTTGCAGTACTATACTTGCTTTCTGTAACTAGAATGTTATAAGCTTTACATCTCTACCAGATCACTTCTATTCTTTTAGAGTCTTATTTTAGTGTATCAGACATTAGGACTGACTGGATGAATGTACTAGCACCTCAATGTTTTCTTTTAGTCATTTAACACTGCTGTAGATCCAGGGCTATGGTGATATGTGGATGTGATGACTCACTGTTGGCTTTACGCACCTCAAATGATTCTGTATGATTAGAAATGAATTCTGTTTAACTCACTGCTTGCAGAAAGTTATTTCCCTCTAGTTTTAAGGGGCTTTGGCAGGAAAAGGACAGACGCTCCCCCTAGCGTCTTAGTATTAAGCACAGAATAAAGTTCAATCTCTTTTCTTGTCAGGACAGTCATCTTTCTTGATTTGCTCCACACATGCTGCTTCCAGCCTGCCTTTAAAATCCTTTCCAACTGCTCCAAACCGACAGCATTGAAATTAAAGAGGAACAGTTCTCCAAAAACCTCTCCTATATCACAAATGGGACTGTGCTAATGAGTCTGCAGTATTGTAAGTGCCATTTGTAAGCCAGGAGTGCCTGGCACCGTAAAAAATCTATAATAAAAAATTGACCACATTGTAAGGAAATTAGACTTGAAACATAAAGATGAAGGGAAATGTCCTAGCTCCGGTGATCGACTGTTTACTCTGAAATGCTCCATGAGTGACTGATAAATACAATTCTATTGGGATCAGTGGGCTAACAAGAACTGAGGTCCCTCGCTGCCCACATTAGTGGCAGTTGGCACCACGTGTCCAGGTTCTTTTGTACTATGCATTGTTGCTCCAGGATTAGTTTTCCTTTGCTTTTAACACTGCCTGTTTGCCTGGAGAAGCTAAGAAAATTCCAGGGCTATGAATATAACTCCCAGGTCACTGGAAGTGCTTTGAATCTCCACTGAGGTTTCTCTTTGACACAAAACTGAGGACAAAAAGGAGGGCATTGCATGCCTTGGTTGTGAATATCCAAAACTAACAACACTCTGACTCCCAGCAGCTGCTCAGGTCAAAATCATCTGTTCTTGGTATTCTTTCTGTATATGCTTTTTTTTGTTGTTGTTTAGCTCAATGGGTTAAAGGACAAATGTTTTTTGTACAAACACTCTTGTTCGGCTGTAGATGGACTGACCTAGCTGGAAGCAAGAAAAGCCTTTATCCCTTACTGACTGCTCACCGTGATACTATGCGAGAAGTTGGGGAACAGAAACACAGCGTAGAGCCACTAATATTCAATTATCCAGAACAGAGTGGTGAAATACTGTAGCTGAACATTTTGTAGAATTGGACACGTCTGCCTTTGTTTGTCTCTGAGTGGGAACAGAGGACAAATTCAGTGAATAGAGAAGACCTGAATAAACACCTTATTTACACTAACCTGTAGCTTCAAAAATTATAGGATAACTTTCACTGGAATAAAAGAGAGGCAACTGCAGAATTGTCACACAAGTGTCAGCCCACACATCCTTTTCCTTGTGAAGTTTACAGATGCCAACCAAGAGTTTGCAAAGTGATGATAAAACACAAAATGTTGGAAGTTCGGCTGTATGCAATGCATTTCAATAAATAAGGAGTTGTCAGCTTTTAGATGCCTTTGTGTCAGGGGTTGTTTCCTTGCTTTAATGAGGATGGGGACACAACCCTTTCAGTAATACTTCACTTGCACAACCTGAGATACAGGCAAATGGGCGCCCTTTCCTGCATGCTCCAAAAGATGGATGAGCTCTTTCATTCCCCCCTTCCTACCCTCATCTAATTGTCCCTGCAGGGAAGACAGATAGGTACTAATTTCCAGAACAGCCTTATAGAAACATAGAATATCCCAGTTGTAAGGGATCACAGAGTCCAGCTCATGGCTCCACCCAAACCCTTGAGAGAGGTGTCCCAATGCTCCCTGAGCTCGAGAGCAACTCGCAGCCATGCCCACTGCCCTGGGCAGCCTATCCCATGTCCTGGGAGCACTGAGTGATGTAAGGACCATGTAAGCTCCAATACTGGAAAGCAAGGTGTGGAGGGGTCTTAGAACAGATTAGAGCCTTTGTGTCTCAAGAATTTCTGTCCCTAACGACAGTGTGTAATGGAAAACATTACATACTACTTGGGTTGTTGATAAAAGAGAGGAGGAAGCAACAGAAGTCTGACTGACAGGGATAAAAATGAAGGCATAAACCATGTGGGGGATGCAGGAAGGGAAGAAGCAAAAGAAGCACATGAAATAGAGAAAGAATGAAGAACAGAATACAGCAGAGAAAAGGTATGTATTAAGGTTGATTAAATATTTAGTTCCTTTAAATATTTAATTTTATATCTTCCTGTCTAACTTTACAGAACAAAGGGTACAGGAAGAGAGGGGTGATGTTTTATAGGAATGAGGAGCTTTGCTCTCAGATTGACCTCCCTATGCTTTGGTTTCCCCATCACAGAATACAACAGAAACCTGCCTTGCAGGGGCATAGAGAGGTTCAGTGTGTCTAAATCATGTGAACAGCCTCAGGCGAAAAGAACAGGGAGTCCTGGCCAGGGGAAGAATGTTGATGGAGCCACTCTTCCATCTCCCCAGGAGCATGGTTGGGTGCCAGCAGCAGAGCTCCCAGCCCTGAGCAACGCTCTGCCCCCAGGTTCATCTGCTTTCAGTTTGCTTTGAAGATGTGCAGCCATGGAGATGTAAGACAGTTGCATTGCCATGAGGCTTTCATCTTCCTACTTTGCTGGCCTTCGTTTGTTGCTGTTCTGCACTCATCTGGCCGCAACAATTTCCCAGTGCTTTGTATGAAGTCTTTCTGGATGAAATCCTACAGTGGGAACACACTCAGAGTACTGTAGTCATAATAACTGTGTCATTTATTTATCCAAATATATTCAGAAATAATACTGTTTTGTTTAGCAGATATCCACTGCTGCAAAACAGTTGAAATCCATGTCACATAGGGGCCCAACTACATGTTGTTTTAAAGGGGCACAGCCAACATTTCTGATTTTCTATTAAATATTCAATGTATTTTTTATCTACTTAGAGAAGACTCTTTGGGCGTACTACAACTTTTGACAGACTTTAGTTTAGGTACTGGAATGTAGTACCAGGAAAGACCTTCCAGCCTACACAACCACATCATACTTCCCTTTATGTTGTGTGATTAAGCACAACTTTAAAATTATTTACAAATTTTGACTTTAAGATATGGGGCTGTTCTTAGGCTGACACAAACACTATCTCTTGAATAGGAAGAAAATCAAATGTTTGCAAAAGATGCTCTGAAGTCCTGTCCTTCTGAAAGGGCTTAAGATCTTTAAATCATTAAAAGCTTCCATTTGAATGATCTCAAGGGTAAAATTTTTATTCTGCAACCAACACACCTGCACATTTTTAAGTCACTAGCTCATGTGTCTATGTGCCATGGTTTAACTTTGGCAATAGTGTTATTATTTGATTGTTTCTTTGATTTATGTGCTTTTTAAATTTCCTGATGATTTTCTCATAATTGTTTTTTCTTTCTCTCTCTCTCTCTTTCTTTCTTTCTTTCTTTCTTTCTTTCTTTCTTTCTTTCTTTCTTTCTTTCTTTCTCTTTCTTTCTGTCCTTCCTTCCTTCCTTCTTTCTTTCCTTCTTTCTTTCTTTCTTTCCTTCTTTCTTTCTTTCTTTTTCTCTTTCTTTCTTCCTTCCTTCTTCCCTTCCCTTCCTTCCCTTCCCTGTTGCTTTTTCATTCATTTCTTCTTGCTTTTCTTTCATTCTTTCCTTCCTTCTTTCTTTTTTCTTTATTCTTTCCTTTTCCTTTCTTTTTTCCTTCTTTGTTTCTTGTCCATCTCTCTTTTTTCTTCATGTGGATTTTATGCTCTTCCATTTCTCCCTCCAGCAGTCCTGTTTTGCTGTGAGGCTTCGATAGTATAAAAGGTTTGATGCTAGAAAGCTGTTCTTTGTTTCTATTAGCCATTGCACCTGATAATCAGGTGTGAATCAAAAGCACTGTGGTTTTCTACAGATTAGAAATCAATTATTATTTTTTTTAAAGAAGCAAGTAAGAGAAAGAAAATACTGTTTTCCCCATTGTTCAAGTAACACATGAATGCCTAGTGAATCACTCAGGGATGCTTGCAGCAGCTCAAGGAGCTCAGGCTGGTGCTTGTGGTCCCTGGGGTATTGCCTCCCAGGGACCAAGTTACTGTCTGCCAGCTGAGCTTTGCCAACTGGCCACATGCAGACATGTTTTAACAGCTCAGACACAGTTTTACAAGAGGGAGGAAAGCTTCAGGTCATTCCAGCATGAGTATTACACAAAGTGATGGATGTCTTAAATGTCCTTATCTGAGAAAAGGGATGTTCCGGAAAGGTACCAAGGCTCAGTGGATGGATGGTGACACCATCAGCTGGCTGTGAGGATGGCACTCAGCTATTTGTGACCTGAATGAAAAAAAAACATCCTTCTTCTACATCTCTCCCTACATCCTTGGGGAATTTTAAGTAAAAGCTGAGATTATTCAAAATTTCCTGTAAATAGATATATATATTTGAGGCAGACTTTATTTGCACACTCTCATTCTTCCTCCTCTCTTCTTTCCGTCAGTATTTCAAGAGCATTAGCTCCAAGTTTGCACATAGCTGGTTAAATGAACCATGGAAAACAAATGAGCGTGAATGATTAAATTGCTCTGAGCTGTCAAACTGGCACTTTTCAGGACAGTAATATAGCCATTTCAAGGTCTGCATTTCTCAAAAGCCAGCATTGTTTCATTAATTTTCTTTATTTTTTATTCACTGTTCATGAAACGGTATGATTCTGCTGCAAATTTTACCTCACTTTCTGTATTTCTGTCTCTCTCTCTGTCCAGAAGCTGTCAGACCAATAGTTAAAAGAGTTTTTAACCTAATTCCTAGATTTGCTTGTGTTGGGAGTACATTTTTCTACAACTTTTGTTGTAATCTCACAACATCACAGTTTGTTAACATTTTAGATAGGGTGAAGACACAGGAGACAAGATTTATCAGGAGAATTACAAGGGGTTTATTGTGGGATAACAGAAAACAAAGTTTGGATCATTTATTTCTAAACTGGAATTTCACTCAAAATGCCCCAAAGCATTTTGTTATAATCATAAGGCTCCTTCTAAGGCCACCAAGTAATCCCCAGAGAGGCTCTCATTTTAATTTGCTTTGAATCTTCAGGGAAGGTGGCAGATCTTTATCTGTTGTCTCTTGAAATAAATCCACATTTTCCACTTTGAACTTCAGTTAAAACTTCAGTCTGAAGCCAACTTGTAACCTTAAGGTCTCTCATTTATTTATTTATTTATTCATTTATTACTTTTTAAGTTTGGGTTTTGATTCCATTAACTGTCGGGTACCATAACTTGTGGATTGTTATTATTTGTTTCTTCATATTCCTAATTTGGGCGACTCATGGGAAAAAAAAAAAAGAAAAATGAAAGAATGTAAACCTATCTTGTGGCTTGAGGCGCAGCATGAATGTTTTATTATTCTTATTAATTTTCTTTTTCATCGGGAATCTCATGGCTATCATCAGAATCAACACTCTTTTCCCAGCATTCAACCTTATTTCCACTAGGAGGATGTTTGTATTCTATTTACAGAAATCTAATGTGTATATTGTCCTTAGAGCTTCCTTAATTTGGATCTTTACACTGAACTGACATTCTGCTTCTGTCTTTGACAGTTCTCTGATATGTTGCTTTCCTCCATCAAGACAGTCTTGGAAATAAAAGAAAGGCAGATGATTCAGATTTTAAATGTCTCACAGTGAGAGAGGGAATAAGCTTAAACCTTTTCTTTTATCAGAGAAATAATGGAGAGATTCTTTGGTTAAAGTATGTAAGTAACTGCACAGAGATAAAACCCAAAGGAATGAAATAGTTTTCAACTAGCTGCAGCAGATTTGAACAGAGCAAAGTACAGACAGATTTAAAAGAGGAATAAAGTATCTATTGTAAAAGTGACTTCAACAACATACCCAGGTAAATGGTTTATATATCAGCTCTGGATAAAGAATGAGTGATTTTCAGGAAGACAGGCCTTAATGAAGAACAGTGCAGAGGAAAAGAAATAGTGGGATCTTCTTTATATATAAATGTACTAATGGTACTTTTGCAGTTGCATAAGAATCATAGAATCATTTGAATTGGAAGGGACCATCGAAGGTCATCTAGTCCAACTCCCCTCCAATCAACAGAGACATGTAGGCTTACAAGCTTGTTTGAAATACATCCCCTATACCAGAACTGCATAGGTTGAAGTTGGCATGTGACTTTGGCTAAGTACTTTGGGTAATTTACAAGCTCTGAGTACCTTGTAAATCCAGCCCCATTAATGGAGTTGATGGGTACTCTTCTTTTCCTCAGCTCTCTGAAACACACATACAACTTTTGGGCACATGAAAATGTCAGTGATGGGAATCTGGCCAACCTCTGCTCTGAATGATCTGATGCTTCTGTTTGAACTCTCATTGCCTGAATTTGTTAATCGCAAATGCATATCTCACCTGAAATCCCCTAAGTTTTGGCCATCTTCAGGCCATTCATTAATAATGCTTATTAATCCAATAAATAAATATTATCTATCCTGACTTGAATCAGAATCACTAAGGAGATGAAGTTCTTGTTTGGACAAGACACCCCTCTGGTAGTTCTATTTCTCTACAACAGCTTGGGTGTATTAAACCAAAATAGAAAATCCTGAAAAAAAAAAAGAGAAAGTTTAAATTCATCTGTCCTCTCATATCACTAAATAAAGCCAGGTTGATTGGATGCTAATACCTCAGTGACCAGCATGGTCATTGGGATGCTAGGTTTAAACAGCTCCTCTATGAGGAGGTTGAACCCACAAAAAGGAATGCCTTCTTCTCCTGCCTGTAGTAGTCAGGCGCATAAATCTTTTACCTCATCCATGCATGTACACAAGCATGTCACCTACAAGCCTAACCTTAAGAAAGATATCCTGAATCAGATATAAAGTAACGACATTATTTATTCTTTCTGGCCCAGTCAAATTTAGATGTTCCTGATCTTGGTTGGTTTAATACATATTATCACTCTGAGTTGTATTAAATTTTGTGGAACTGTGTCTTTAAATTTTCTTTCCAACTTCAAGCCCTTTCTGTTTGAAAACAGAGATTTTTTAATAAAATATTGGGTGTCCCAGAGCTGGGGCATGGCTTTTAGTACTCAGAAATCTCTAATAAAATCCCTAATACAAAAAGCACTATTTTTCAAAACGTTGTAAGTAACAAAGTAACCTGTGATTTGAAAACTAGTTTAAGCCAGGAGATATTGTAGATTTTGTTTTCTGCTCAAACGTATTGATCTCAAAAACATGTTCAGAAAGAGATCTTCTTTACTTTGGAGTTACAAAAACCCTTGTTTCATTGATGCAAATTACCTTTCACCTTAGTAAAACAAGCAGTATTCGTTCACATCTTCATCCTGAATTTTCCAGACTCATAGCTAAGAAGAACAAATATGTATTATTTACTGATAGATCTTACTGAAGGACAGGAATCATCAAGTCTATTTTCTAAATGCAAACTTCAAACAAATTCCTACTTTTTCCCTGAGCTATATCTTGTAAGTATGAGAAGCAAAGGCAGAAACGCATACAACTATTAGAAGAACTGAATATGCATATACTCTCTCTTTCCCAGTTTCTGTTAGCTATGTAACTGAGAAATAGAAATTCATTCTGCTACAATAATCACTGGAGGAGGATATTCAAAGCTGAAAGCCAAAATATGAGAAGAGAAACATAGAAAAATGGAATCTACAAGTTAATAATGAACACTAACTGTGTTGCAGGTGAAGATAAACACTGCAGTCTTAACATGAAAAAAGATCAGTGGTAACTGAAAAAAATTACTGTTTGGAAAATAACATAAAATGTTGTGCTTTGATAATCAACCATAAATTATTTGTTTGCTTAAATGTAGAAAACCAGGATGGAAGAACTCAGAACGGGAAGGGAATGATAGAGGAGTTAGCTACAGTGAAACATAGCAGATGTTTCCCTAGATATTTGTGCACAAAATAGTGTTTTCATTCTGTTTTTGCATGATGAAAGTATATACACAACATGTCCTAGTCATTAATTTTTTAGTCTGAGAAAGCATTTTCAAGAAGTCATTTGTTAGTCTTCAAAGCAAATGACAGTAGACATTAAGAAAAATAGACCTGTTGGGAAAATACACATCCTTGTTTTGTTCCTTGAAAGGCAGTTATTTCAGTTATTCTTACATAGAACATTAAGTTTCCAGCCTTGCAAAAACATAAGCAAAAGTGGTCACCTTGCATTTATCTGAAAAGTTAAGCATATGTCTATGCCTCTACAGAGCCAAGACTTATAAATATTGTAGTCTAAGTCTCTACTGAAACACTTCAGTGGAAAAAATATATATATTTTAAAAATTTTTAATATTCCTGTAATAAATACTATGAGCTCATTTTTAGTTCTGTCCTGGTTAATAAAGAAAAAAAGGTGTAATCATTTCTATGTACTCTATGGCAAGAGAAAAAAAAATATCCAACGAAAGAAAAAAAAAAGAAGCTTATTGTAAAGTAAGTACCTATAGAAATTAACACATTGATGTCTGAAAGATTATCATCTGTACAGGAGGGAGAATCTGGACATGTCTTTAGGATAAAAAGTGATGAACTTCTGTAGAAAACTTGAACGGATCAGACAGCACCATAATAGTGCAATCATTATAGCCACCAGGCTATGTACCACTGGTAACACCCATGGGACTTTTTGTTCTTTAGATGACTTTATATGACCAGGGGACATATGATCTTTAAATTGAGACAGGGGAGGTTTAGGTTAGATATTAGGAGGAAGTTTTTCACAAAGAGGGTGGTGACGCACTGGAACAGGTTGCCCAAGGAGGCTGTGGATGCCCAATCCCCGGAGGCATTCAAGGCCAGGCTGGATGTGCCTCTGGGCAGCCTGGTCTGGTGGTTGGCGACCCTGCACATAGCAGGGGGGTTGAAATTATATGATCATTGTGGTCCTTTTCAACCCAGGCCATTCTACGATTCTATGATAACAAAATAACATAAGAACAGCTATGGCCAAAAGTCCATCTAACCCCTTAAACCTAAACTGTAACGTGTCCAACAGCACATATCTAGAGATATATGTTGATATATGGTGATACCAGTTTAATCTTCCGGACCAGCAATCTATTTCCATTTCCTTTTATTTTTCTCTACAGCATATCTGACTTCCAGGCTTTGAATCTGAGAATGGATCAAATGTTTTCTCCAGTTTCTGGAACAGCCAGGACAAGTTATCATCTTCGTCTGCCTGAATATTATGTACAGCTGAAGACCTCCTTATTCTTCACAGACAACTACTAATAATCCATTTATTCAGAAGTAATTCTGGGACATGCCCTCTGCAGTGCCTCATAAATGAACAAAGAATTCCTGGGCTTAAATTTAGTCTCTCCTAGAATCCTGGTTGAACTTTACCTGGTGCAATTTGTGCTCCAGCTTTGTGTTCTCTTCCCTTTGGATTGTATTCTCTCCTCTGCCCACAGAAAGTGAAGGAACAGGTCTCATTATATTCTTTTCTGATTGGGGAGCATCTTTCACTAGCAAAAAGTCAAAAACATGATCGTTAAAGCCCTGAAGACCAACAGAACTATACAGTCTTTTCAAAGAGGACAAATTAAATAGTAATTAGAGATGAAAGCTTTGTTATGCTTATGTAACCCACAATAGCACAATTTTCCCATGACTTGCTACTCACAAGACAGCTGACCTTCTAACAGCTAGCCACTTCTGTACAAATCCACCCAATGTGCTTTTAGTTAAAGTCTGCCTTTGAAAGTAAGTCCAAATGAACTATCTTTCAAAATAAAATATGAAATAAGACCCCTCTCTCGAGTTCGACTCTGAATCAGATCCAGCTTATTTTATTCCCATCATAAACAACATTCCTCTCAGTATCATCCTAAAACAAAACTGTGAGCTGAAAGTTGGTCTCACCTGGAATAATAGTGGCAATGGTTGTTGCTTTGTTATACTCAATGAACAATTACTTTGGGACTTTTAAACTTACTTTTTTCTCAGTCTGCCTCTAAATATTCTGATTTATCCAATCTCTGCCAACTGGGAGATGTGATACGGGAGCAAGGCATCCTTTACGTTCATCAAATAAGAACTAAAGATGGAAAAACAGGAGAAGATGTCTAAGAAGAGCATCCCAGCAACCTCTGGAAAGGGCATATTGTACTAAGTGCCACCTTAAAAAGTAGGTGACAGGTGAATGGTAACTCCAGTAAAATGGAAGAGGTTCAAGGGATATGGCATTACTTTTGGGTGAACAGCTCTCACAGTGCCCTAGACTTACATACTTCTCCCTTATTTAGAAGAAAAAAAGGTCTAGATTAGCAATATGTTTCTTTCTAGTAGCTTGTTGTACATGTTTAAAAGTAGTAATTAGAGGACATCTACGTAGTCCATGTGTTAAACTCCAAATGAAAAGGTCTTGGAAAACAGAAAGTTTTTTTCCTTGTAAGTGAAACTGCCAGTTCATAGAATCATAGAATGGCCTGGGTTGTAAAGGACCATAATGATCATCTAGTTTTAACCTCCCCTGCTATGTGCAGGGTCACATCAAAAAGCTCCTTTCTGTACTGCACACTAAAAGTCTGCAGCAATGCTTTTCATCTGAACAGAGAAGAGTCAGGGGGTGAGGTTAGGTGATATGAACATCTGAACTTATGCAGCTTGGAGAGGAGACCTCAATCAGGGATTACCAGTCAGGGTGAGCCATGTAGAGCTCATCAGCGTGAGTGAGAAGTGTGGAGCCATCCCCTTGGCTCTCCAGAGAAAATTGTTTTCTCATCGTGCTCTACGATAAGAAATTAAATGAAAATTTCTAAGTGGAGTCATTGTTTTCCATCCTATAATCTTCCAAAAGATAAATCACCGTTGTATTGCTTTGCAGATTCAGTGATAAACATTTAGCCAGAATTTCCTAGAAAGATATTACAGTACATTGCTAAGAAAGACTTTCCTGTCTTCTTGTGAAAGAGATGAAAACTACAGTTGAACCCCACATGGCAGTTATTACAAAGTCAGTTTCATTCTTTCTCTCCTACAAAAATACAGTTCCAAAACTTTATCAGTATTAGAGTACAAAATCTATTTGTTACCAGCTCAAAGGTACTCTTGAGCAGTTAAATCCAATTGTTCTTGTTCCAAGATTGTTCTTTAGTTTAAAAAGATCTCTTTTTTTTCCCTGGAATTTGTTCCACTGATGTACTGATTGAGGACAAGCATATCTCATCTTTGCTTTTCTTATCTTTGACCAGTAAGCCTGACTCCCCAGCTCTATTGTCTTATAAGGGTTCTCAGTCCCCCTGATTGAGACATCTCCTTATACCTTTTCAAGATTTGTTCTGACCACAAACAGCCAGATTTGAAAGCTATGTTTCAAATGAAGTCTCTTCTGTTTCTTAAACCAGGGCTTTTATATCTCTTGAGTCTACTGGAAATAGTTATTGGCTATTGTATTCAGCCTCTCTGCCGCTGCGTTGCTCCAACACTTCAGTCACCTTGCTACCAACCACACTATACAATCTTTCTCCTTTCTCACTCATTTCCAACTGGTAAACTTGCAGCTCACAACAGAAATGCATACTGTCCACTTCCAAGCACATAATCTCATATTTTTTTTCTATCAAATTTAATTGAACTTTAAATCCTTTCTTCAAGGTTATCCAGATTTTATGCTCATAACTTCCTGATGTTTCTCTGAATAGAAGATGCCTTCTAGCTTCATGTCACCAGGAAATGAAATTAACAGTGTCTCATTTTGTGCCAACATGTAAAATAAACTATTAAATTAGATGAGATTTGACACTCATCTCCTGGCAAGCAGCACCAGTGGCTTATGTACTTCTTGTCTATTGTCATAGAATCATAGAATCATGGAATCATGGAATGGCCTGGGTTGAAAAGGACCACAATTATCATCTAGTTTCAACCACCCTGCTATGTGCAGGGTTGACAAACACTAGACCAGGCCGCCCAGAGCCACATCCAGCCTGGCCTTGAATGCCTCCAGGGATGGGGCATCCACAACCCTCTGCTTTACCTGGTGTCTTCTCACCTCAGAGGTGAGAATACCTCCAAGGTGTTGCATCAAATATTATAACCACACAAAGATTATAACCACACCTAGATTACATTTGTAACAGCTTTCTGGGAAAACCTTCTGTATATCCATAGAAAACCATCAAGTTGTGCTGCATTATCTACCCACAGTAAATTCAGCTTTAATTCTGTTTTTTGTTTTTTGTTTTTTCCATTTATTTCTAACTCTTCACATGCGATGTTCCAAAGTGTCCTCCAAGATTTCACACAGCCTACAAGACAGCTATTATAGCATGATAAAACTTTCAATTTAGGAAAAACTCAGTACCAGATATTACTGAGTATAATAACTTTTGTGAGAATGCTTGCTCATGGACCTCTGTGTATTTTTCAGAGGTCTCAAATGGAGATTATCTGGATCTTCAGCATTACATGAGCTTTTCATGCTCCCCAGGATGCTAATTTTCTCCCATTCTCTAGATCTCTGTGTTTTCCAAGCTGTACACTAAACACTTCAGATAAGTTATTCACTTAACTTGTGACATAAATGTGGGTTGGAAAATGACAGTTCTCCACTGAACATGAGGTACTCAGAGACACAATAAAAAAATGCTTCAGACATGGAAGTTGTTCTTTTCATTGATGAATCATCATAGTCTTTGCAAAGAGCTATGGATGAAGTGCGTATTAAATGGATCTGTACCATGTCTTCTTTCAGATTTGCCATATGCTCCATCTTTATTGATACGGGCAAGCAATTATTTAATGAAAAGCTCCTTATCATTCTAGTCCATATGGTAAAGGACTTAGCATTATTCTTTTAAAAGCCTCTATGTGAAAGTCCAAATTGAGTTTCTAAACAAAAATAACAGATACATACCCAATCAAGTACAAGAATCTGTGTATTATTCTTTCTGAATAACAGCATCATTCCTGCAACATGACACTGCCGACTGTTTTACAGGATTACACACAGATCCCTACTTTTCATCAGGGGCCTCAGCAGCAACACTGTGTACTTCTAGCAGGAAATACCAGATCAAAATCTCATATTCAAGTATGTGCAACGTTTCCAACACATTGAGGCTATGTAGCTGTTGCTGTAGTACCTGTGTAGCGGAGTATTGCTGTTATACCTTTTAATGATTTTTTTCCCCCTCAAAGGTTAAAGGCCAAATAAACACCTTATTTACTGTTTTACCACTGCATCAGAGCTGCAGCACATAATCTTAAGCAGTAATAGTAATTATGATAGTTAAATGCAAAAGCATATCTCTGCCAAAATAACTTTCGAGCGCAAAATTCCTTCCTCTGGAGGGAAGAGAACTGTCTGCAAAAGCAGATATTATTCTATATGCATTCATGATCCTCTCTAGTTTTAAGGTGGCTTCTACCACCTTTGAAAGCTCAATCATCATCCAAAAACAGTCAGAAATAACTGTTAATGCCTCTTAGCCCTGTAAGTGTACCAGAGTGAAGTAACTAGCCCAGGCCATTTGAAGACATTTAATGAACAAAAGAATAACTGAGATTTTCTGTTCTTGCTGATGACTGAATCTTTCCTGTATGTTAAAGTGCTCCAGCACAGGAAAATACAGTTTAATGGCAAAATGTTTCTGAAAATTTTCCCAGAACTTTTCATCCAAACTTTTTTGTTTCAATAAAGATTCAAGTATATATGAATTTTCTGTCTAATGTGGGAGCTTGCTCATCTGTGTGAAGCTGATTATGACTTAGAGTCGTAGAATAATGAAGGTTGGAAAAGACCTCCAAAACTGCCAAATCCCCAACCCACCCCGCCATGCCCACTGACCACGTTCCTCAGTGCCACATCTCCACAGTTCCGGAACACCTCCAGGGACGGTGACTCCACCACCTCCCTGGACAGCCTGTGCCAATGCCTGACCGCTCTTTTAGAGAAGAAATGTTTCCTGATATCCAACCCGGACCTCTCCCTGTGCAACTTAAAGCCATCACCTCCCATCCTATCACTGCTATCTGAGAGGAGAGGCCAACCCCCACTTCGCTCCTACCTCCTTTCAGGGTGTTGCAGGGAGTGATATGGTCTACACTGAGACAGGGGACATGTGGTCTTTAAATTGAGACAGGGGAGGTTTAGGTTAGATATTAGGAGGAAGTTTTTCACCCAGAGGGCGGTGATGCACTGGAACAGGTTGCCCAAGGAGGTTGTGGATGCCCCATCCCTGCAGGCATTCAAGGCCAGGCTGGATGTGGCTCTGGGCAGCCTGGTCTGCTGGTTGGCGACCCTGCACATAGCAGGGGGATTGAAACTAGATGATCATTGTGGTCCTTTTCAACCCAGGCCATTCTATGATTGTATGACTCTGATACACTGAGATTCCTCTGTTCCAGACTGAACCATCCCAGTTCCCTCAGCTGCCCCCCATAACACTTGTGCTCCACTTACTGACATTGATGTGTTTTTGTGGTTCAGAAATGCGTGAAAAACCCAAAGACATGAACAAGAGAGCTAAAAAAGTCACTGTCAAAGCCACTGTGATCATCCCACACTCTCAGGCCTTCTTTCTCAGTCACTTCAACTGAAGAGTTCCCAGGTTACATCTGAAATCCCTGTTACTTACCCTGTATATTTTCATATACAGGGGACTGGAGCACCTCCTCTATGAAGACAGGCTGAGGGAGCTGGGCTTGTTCAGCCTGGAGTAGAGAAGGCTGCAGGGTGACCTTGTTGCAACTTTCCAGTATTTAAAAGGGGTTTATAAACTGGAGGGAAATCAACTTTTTACTTGGGTAGATAGTGATAGGACAAGGGGGAATGGTTTTAAGCTCAAGGAGGGAAGGTATAGATTAAATGTCATAGGGGAGTTCTTCACAGAGAGAGCAGTGAGGTGCTGGGACAGGCTGCCCAGAGAGGCTGCAGATGCCCCATCTCTGCAAATGCTCAAGACCAGGTTGGATGGAGCCCTGGGCAGTCTGGGCTAGTGCCAGATCTGCAGGTTGGTGGCCCTGCCTGTGGCAGGGGGTTGGAACTTGATGACCCTTGGGGTCCCTTCCAACCCAAGCCATTCTGTGATTCTGTGATTCTATGATTCTATGATTCTATGTCTTACTATTAGTTATTTTTCCTGGTGAGCATATTAGCAGCATTGTAAAGTCAGTTGCCTTCAATCCATGGACGTGAGTTTAAATAAAGGGCAACGCAACTCATTATAGCACTGAATCTGCAATTTCTGCAAGAAATATCTTATCCCCATAGTTATAAAAGACTCATAGCCTCATCTAAGAAAATAACATCCAACCTGGAGGTGGATTTACCCCATATTTGCAGCACGGAGGGGTGACTGGGACTTTGAGGATGTAGGTTTAAAATCTTGGGAATTATAGCTGCTGAAAAGAACTAGTTTCTTCTCATTTCCAGAGATTGAGAATCTGCCTTATTAGCTTGAAAGAAAATTTTGTCCTGTTTTTGGCTGGCTCCTTAAGGTAGAGTCTTATACAGCATTCTGTCAGAGTTTTGTGAAGGATAGTTGCACTTAATACTTTTAATTTCTTTGTTTAGCTTAATATTTAATTGTATCATGTGGAAATTATATCACAGTGAAAACAAATGTTAAAAATAAGAAAAAATAAAAGGCTGAAATGCATTAAATACAAATGTGGCTAATATGCCTGAAGATGAAATCTCAGAACCTGAAACCACAGAACATTTGTTTTGAACTGCTTCTCTCTTTTTTTACCTTATAAAGTAAAACTTTTACCTTAGGAACCAGAATGTAAGAAAGAAGTAAAAAGAGAAGAAACAAGAAAGGAGGAAGAAGAAATAAGGAAGGAAAAAGAGGGGCGGAAAAGGAGAAAAGAAGAAAAAATGAAGAAAAAAGGCAAAAGAAAAAAGAAAGGAAAAAAAAAAAAGAAAGGCACTTGGTCAACCCACTGGAATAGCATAACAATCAAGTAAAGCAGCTCTAAGATTCTTCTAAATAAGTTCAAGTAAGGAGCTACATTTGTATGGTGCAAATATACCATATAATTGACTGGGAAGTGCTCTCTTAGTAGGAGTTGTACTCCAGACCTGAGTGTTTTGGACTCTGCTAATTTTGCAGCACTGAGACAGTGCACTACTGTTTAATTATTTCTTAGTTCATTATTTGAACATGGTTATATTCTTAGTTTCAATGTGCTGGAGCACCTTACCAGAGGAAAAATAATATGGAAGACTGATAAAGGAAAAATATTGATAGGGAGATTCCAGAATGAAAACCACAAGAAGAACAGCCTACAAAAACTTGTAGTCAAAACCAACATAGGTTTACAGTTGACTGTATTGGCTACAGGTCCTTTGGGAGCTGTGTCCAAATATGTAAATATTTTCCCCAGAAATGGAAGAGGAATAGAAATGAAGTTTATTCAGTGTTTACTATGCTGCCACATGAAACAAATTGTCATTTTGACTCCATCAGTACTCAGTGATGAATTAAAATAGCATCACAGTAGTGATGAATGAACCAAAAAATATTAGCTAGCAACCCAGTACTGAACAAATACAGGCCTGTTCAAAACAAACAGGTAATAAAGACCTTGGAAGTGCCACTGCAGCTATTTAAAAGGAAATAGAAAGTGTAATACAGTTCAAGAATTAAAGAAATTATCTCAAAAAAGGATCTTTTTGCCACTCTACTAAATAGCATAGAGATATGTCTCTTCCAAACAAGAGAAACTGTTCAATGCAATTATTTAGAGCAAGATTCACAGTGTACCACTTGGCCTAAGCACTTTGAAAAGACTTCAAGAGTGAAGACCAAGGTCCTTCACTGTCAGATTCTGTTAGTCAATTTCTTCCACTCCAAATCACTGAAATTTCGAACTCTTTTATCAGACTACCTGTGCTTGGACGAATGAGAAACATTAATAAGACACCAAAATTTGTGAGCGCTCCTTCTTCTTTGTTCTTATTTTGTCTACAGAAAGATTGTGTGCTTGCAGATCTGAACTTTACCGATGCTATTTGCTTCCTGAAAAGATCTACATAGTGCAACAAATCAGTTTGGGATTACTGATTAGACCATATGTTGAACCGTATGTTCCACAAGGTAAGAGAAGGTATTAAAATGGCATTTTGCATTTCAGGGGATCAGACTGTTGGTGACTCACTGTTATTTGCCCATTTATATCATTTTGGCTGCCAGTTAGTGGTGATCATGGTAATGGCTGTAAGCCCATAGATATACATGTCTAGCAGAAGAATCTGCCAAAAACTCAGATGGAATTATTTTTAGCACAATCAGAGCTTTTGTGCAAACCCTCCTCTTCCCAAGCAAAGAAAATTGGTTAAACATCAGCAAAGGCACATGTAGCTAAGGAAGCGTGAATCCTGTAATTAAGCCTGACAAGAAGTAAAACTAACAGCTATTTATACACCATCAAAAAAAGAAAAAAAAAAAAAAGATGTTTAAGTGAATACAGTCAGGTGTGGTGAGAAGTTAAGCAGTGATAGAGCAAAAAAAATAATGTTTCAAAGGTGTAAATGTATTCAGAACAAGTTTGTTCTGTTTTATTGGCATGACAAGATGGTAAGGAACGGTGTGATACTGAGAGGACATGGATCATTATGTAGGCAGAGGGTTTCTGTCCTACACAGATCATCTGTATCTGTGTCTATACATAAAGAGAGATAAGAGGATGGTCTTTGCAAAAAGAAAAATAAAATGCATTCCCAGCCTACTGGATAGCCCAAATAACAAGCTGTAAAAAAGTGTACTGAAAGTGTATGATGATGTTATCTTTAGGAGACACAATATCAGCACACGGTACTGTCAAGAAGAACTAGCACCACTGCTTTCAGAGCCATGACTATGACTAGTTTACTATCATTTTGCTGAACAGGGTTGATACTGACTCAGATCTGGAAGTTTTACTCATGCAATGGGGGTTAGAGATTGAAAATCCTTGAGATCCCTTCCAACCCAAGCCATTCTATGATTCTATGAAAATCCCCACTGATCTAAATAAAGTTCCCACTAGCAAGGAAAGCCAAATCCCAAAGTGATTTGTTGTCTTTCTATGAAGAATGTTAATTGTATATAATGAATAAAATTTGGCACTTTTGTGAGGCTTCACATTTATATTTTCAAAAGGTGAATTAATTTAATTTGACTTATACTTAAGTTCAGTTTAAGCAAGGCTGTTAAGCGATTCAGTGAACTGCTATTGGTCTTTGAATGTATAATTTATATCCATTAGAACTGGAGAGGGTTCTAGAACTTTGTAATTTTACTGGCTATTTCAGTGAAGAATTAATTAGTGAAGATGCATGCAAAAGACTCTTCACCTGATTTAACTCGAGATTCATGGGCTTTGCTTATACAGTCTAGACAAACATATTACATCGTAGTAGAATAAATGACTAGCTTTAAAACTGTACACAAGGAGTTAATTTCTCAGTCAAGCCTAAGTATTTCCAGTCTTTAGGCTCATAAAGTCAAAATCCAAAGCTTTCTTAAGAGGAGGCTCAAAGACCAGGGATAACAGCATTCAGAATTACTCATTTTCCCTCCTGTCCTTAGTTCAGCTGTCATGATTGTTAGGGCTATTCTTGGTTTTAAACGTTGTTCTCCTTGTTGTATTCTCTGCCTTTTAGTCCGTTCTCCTCTCACACAGGGAAACCACCACTTCAACAGCACTTAGCCTTTGCAGCAAAGTGCTCCATACTTGGGAACAAAGAGTCCAAATTTTCATTAAAGATTATGTATCTCAATGATGAAGAGTGATTGCACCATGACTCATCCTGCGTAACTGTTATCAGAATGCAGGACCTCATTCACAAAATTCCCCCAGAACCATTTTTCACCAGACTAAGGTTCTACCTTTTATGCTAACACCAACATGATTACAATAAAACAAAAGTGGATAAATGTCTGGCAGGCACAGCATGGAAGTGTTTGCTGAAACCTGATGGCTGATTTTGTGGGATAAAAGAGTTCATTTCAGCTCTACTCGATTGGACACATTAAGTATGGCAAATCGTCCCCAAATTTCCATGCAGCACAGAGCAGCCATACTAACTGGTTACTCCTGCAGGTGCAGCTCCTATCCCCCCAGGAGTCAGCTGCAGCCTATTTCAGGGCTGAAATATCCTCTATTGTCTCCGTGATCTTTCTGCATATTTCCGATCCAAAGGAAGGTTAAAATTGAGTTGCTAGCCTTTTGATCACCACTTCTCAAAAAAGCTACAGATTGCCCCTTTTCTTTGCCCTATACACCTTTAGACTTCAGCTTCTAGTTCACTTGTCTTTTGGCAACATCAAGTGTTTTTAACTTTGTTTTCCATAGATAATGCTAGTGAGGTTGTTCTCTGCTAGAGCCAGAATGCTGCTGGTTTGCCTTTGCTCTTTGTAGCAAATTGCCTTCACTCCTGTATTAATTGTTTCTTCTAATTGCCAGTTAAGAAGACCGCCTGTGGATCAGTTTCTTAATGATACGTTGTATGTCTTGGAGCTTAGATTTATTTATCTTCTCTGCTCCTGGACAGACAACAGTCAGATTCTGAGTCAGTGTAAGGATGTGTCGGCCACACAAGGGACCTGAGAATGTAAAGTTACCTTAGTGCCAAAGCATGCTGATAGACCTAGTATGGAATGGCCAGATATTTTAAGATGGTGTCTACCTGCAATTTGAGATGTGAAAGTAGTAAAACTAATTAAAAAGGAGAAAAACCAAAGAAGACCCTTTTCAGAGAGTTTTATCTGGTAAGCAGTGGTGTCCACACTAGACACTTCCCTCCAGCTGATATCCAGCCCTCAGAGATTTCTAAGAAAGCACTTGAAGGAATAGAGTCAGTTTCTTTTTGTATCCTGACAATGATGCCACTTCCACTTTTTGTGTCTAACTGCACAGTGGTCCATGTACATAACCTAGCACACAAGACCTCTGGTGTCTTGATCTTTCCCACTAACCTAAAAACATTCACATCCCACCAGATGGTGTGTTTTGTGAAGTGTGGTTACTGTTCATCAAGCCATAGAAACGCAGAATCCTAGAATCATTAAGAATGGAAAAGACCTCTAAGATCAGCCCATCCAACCACTGACCCATCACCACCAGGTCCAATAAACCAATTTCAGCCCAGCTGACATAGCAGCCTGTTTCAGCATTAGGAATATGAAAAGCATAAGATGAGAATGGAATCAGAAAGTGAAAATCGGATACTCATGCACACCAAAGGTCTTCTTAGGAGTCTTTGTAGTTTAAAGGTTATCAGAGGTCTAGAACAGCTCTCCTACGATGAAAGGTTGAGGGAGTTGTGATTGTTTAGCTTGGGAAAGAGAAGGGTCCTGGAAGACCCAATTGCATTCTTGCAGTACTTGAAAGGAGCTTACAAGCAGGAGGTGGACCAACTTTTTATGCAGTTAGATAGTGATAGGACAAGAGGGAATGGATTTAAACTGAAAGAAGGGAGGTTTAGGTTGGATGTTAGGAAGAAATTCTTCATTCAGAGGCTGGTGAGGCATTGGAACAGGTTACCCAGAGAGCTGTGGGTGTCCCATCCCTGGAGGCATTCATGGCCAGGCTTGATGGATTCCTGATCTGATCTAGTGGTTGGTGATCAGCCCATGGAAGGGGGGTTGGAACTGCATGATCGTTGAGGTCCCTTCCAACCCAAGCCATTCTATGATGATTCTACGATGATGAGGAAATGAAGCTGTAACAGGTTAAACAAAACAACACATAAACTATTCTTATGCTAACAGATGAATGAATTAAGCTGAAAGCAAGACTTCCACTGACATCTCGGTCTCATTGAATCCAAGTCCTGCAGCCAAACTGAAAAAAAAAATCGGGATTTCTTGTTTCATAACAGAATTCTGACACTGCAACGGGTTTCCAAACTGGGGGTTAAAAATCAGCAAGAAAACAGATTTCTGAAACTTTATGGGTTTTGGGGTGGGGACAGAGTGGTTTGTTTTCACCTCAGTGCTGCTGCCTAAATAGATGACATCAGAAAGATTAAAATGTCACTGAAGAACGATGAAAGCCTCGTTAGGATTATAAATCAGCACTGAGTGTGCCTTGTGCTGCTTAGATTACCAACTGGGTTACCACGGCAGCTTTTCTCACTGTAGTGTACTTTGTCATGACTCTGACATATAAGTTTATCCTTTTAACGGTGCATTTTGATAACATCCTGTGATCTGTGTTTTCAACTTTCACATAGTTCCCAACCTTTCCACCTGTTTCTGGAGGAATGGGAATGTGGGCAGACAGCACCCTCTGCAGCAAACAAAGGGGAAATGAAAGTTTGATCTCTGCCAAAGACCTTTGTTTGTGCTCTGACTTTTCTGCTTAGAGCTGTCTTGCACACACACACTTGTTTGTACAGTAAACTAGGCACAGAGGGCCAGTAAACTCTTACTATGCCAACAAGAAGAAGACTTTATGTACATTTCAATCCATACTCATACATAGTTATTGCATTTTTAGAAAATTAGAATTAATTTGATTCTCTGCTCTTTTAAAAACATTCTGGCTCCCAAATCTCTTCCACAATCTTTTTTTGGCTTTCAAAAATTTTCTCTTTTATGTCACCAAGAGGTCCAATTTCTCTGAGTTTGGACCAGTTCCAGTTAAAATTAGATTCATAATGGTAGCTTGTCTGGTGGGTTTTTGTTTGTTAGTTTTTAATTTGTAATTATAGTATAACCTGAGTTGGAATGAACCCCCAAGGATCATGAAATCCAACCCATGGCTCCACACAGCACTACTTAAAATCCAAACCCAATGTCTGAGAGCAGTGTCCCAATGCTCCCTGAGCTCCAGCAGTTTGAGGCAGAGCCTACTGTCCTCGGCAGTGAGTTCCACACCTTTTCTTCACACCCAGCCTGACCCTCCCCAAATGCATCTCCATGCCATTCCCTCAGGTCCTAGGATCTATGGAATATTAGTACTTCCTCATATTTTAATGCATGCCAGAAACCTTGGGGGTTGGATCTTAGTGATCCTTGAGGTCCCTTCCAACCCAAGCCATTCTATGATTGAAACCTTGAGTTATTCCTCGCTGGCTTGAGGACTGGTTGAACAATGGGAAATTAAGCCAAATGTGACAAGAACATTATTTTTTATTATTATTATTATTTTTAATACAGCCATACTTAGAATTTCACAATTTAGTGTTTTTGTTTAAGTTGTTGTCTGAACTCAGATAACAAAAAGAATTCTTCACTCACGTTTTCAATCTACTCCAAAAATAATGCTCTTTGCAGATCAGACCAAAGGACCACGTGTTATAACTCTACATCTCTGAATATGGTGTGCAAAAGGAGTTATAGAAAGTGGATGAGAAATAGATTATATACAGAGAAATTCCTTCTCCAGTCTTCCCATCTTATGAGCCATTGGGTGTTGAGAGCAAATATTTGCCACGTAAAGTCAATAAATTAGAGAAAATCTACTAGAGGATGCTTTCATTTTTCCTTTTTTTTCCCCTTCCTGTTGTTAGTTGAAACAAAACAGAGTAATTGCTTCACTCAGCAAGCAACTTCTTTAAATCTTTTTATTTCTTGCGTTGCTTGACAAATCAATTGAAACAACTGAAAATTGCTGATGTGCACTTCAAGGCAATCATAAAAAGTGATTTTTTTTTGCAAATTGTAAGCATAGCTGATTACTTTGAAATGATGAATTTTTTCTTGATTGGCAAAACAATATCCCAGTGACCACAGATAATGAATCATAGAATGGCTTGGGTGGGAAGGGACCCCAAAGGCTCCAACTCCCCGATGAAATGACGGAAGGAAATAATTAGATTTCATTTTTTGAACTATAGATGCCATTGTCTTAGGATGAATACAGTAGCACTTATTCCTAGATGAATAGGGCATGGGCAGAAGGCTGTTTTAATGTCCAGGAACCACGCTGGGTTATGTGGAATCACTTCAGGATGGAGAGAGAGCATGATGCCACAAAGGAAAAAGAGTCTGAATAAAATCTTAAAGCATCTTTCTTACCTTACTCTGAAAAGCTTTTCTTGCTTTTGCTCTGACAAATCATGGGAAAGAAAAAGAAATGCCATTTGCTTATTAAAATGGAGAAAAAATTACCTGGTATAATTTTACCAGGATGCTTAGAATTGCAAATACTTTGGATGGACAAAAGAGGAATGTGTCATAATCAAATTTTGAGATGGATTATGGCCTAATATCTGCCTTCAGGTGCTTTTTAGGAAATAAAATGGTGATAATAGCGTTGACCTTCTTTGTAAAGTTCATAGTGATTTTCTGGTGAAAAGAAATAAATGATATATATATATATATATATTTGAATTAGTAGTCTTCTTTTATAACTATATCAAATACTTACTAGACTTGTCATTTCAGCCTTTAAATTTCTGTATTGTATCCATATTTCTGATACACAACTAAAAGCTTTTCTGTTGAAACTCTTTGTCATTTTACCTTTTTGTATGAATGGACACGATTATGAGAAAACAATCAAAGCTATAACCTCTCAAAAACAGCTAATAAATTTCAAAAGCAGTTGTGGATTTATTCTGTCTCCAAGGTGTTTTGGAAAACTTATTTTATCAATGCCATCACTTAGGAGGTGGCTGTTTCTTTTTCTTTCTGGCTCATTCTTAGTACTTTTCTCATCTTCCTGTAGTATGAGCATCCTACTTTATCTCAAACTTTTCCCGTGGGTTCAGCTTCAATAATGATGTCTTCCCAGCTGAAGAATGCAGTTGTATTTTGGTGTAAAGCTCTGGCAGAAACTCAGGTGTAAGGCTGTGCTTCAGGGATATTCCATGTTCCAGAGCTGGGCATGAGATGTCTTTTAGGACAGGAGAGCCATGAGATTAGAGTGCAGATACACCTAACATGATGTGCTCCCTGTGATGGATCTCAGTACCTAAGATAGCAAGACAGTATCTGATTACCTTATTTATGCCGTTTCCCTTCTATCAAGTTTTTATTTCTTTTTTCCCCTTTGCCTCAAAAGAAACAGGCCGTGATATCCTCTTTCTCCTGGAAAACTCCATTCCAATGCTAAAATCATCTTATTTTCCCAACACTCAGCACTACCTTGCAGCTGGGAATTGGCAGGATGTGTCATCCTGAAATCAGTGATGCACTATTTGGGTATATTACGAGTGTGATTTCCTTTATTTATACACATACAGAATAAAGCTCATCATAGAAGAAAGGTAGTCACATTCTCCTATGTGAAATGTCAGTTCTCAAAATGTTTCGTAAATAACCTAGCAAAGGAATGTTTTTCTGTCCTAATATTTTTCTCAAAAACTTTTTTTTTTAATGTCCAAATTGTAATTGAAGTAAAACAAAATGGCAACATGTATATACTAGACACACTTAGTAAAATGAGACACTGCCTACATATCCCAGACTCATTTTTACAGGCCTACAACATCAACCTCTGTTCCAGCATCTCCCCAGAAGTTTGAGGAGTTTGCTCACTATAGAGAACAAGAAGGATTAGACCTACCATCTGAGGTCTGTTCCTGCAAATTACTTCTTTATTTATCTCACACCTTTAAATATTTCCATACTTGAAGTATTTGAATATGTATGTTCTACTTCATAGAAATACTGAAATGAAACCCAAAGCATTAAAAAGATGTACATTTATAAGAAGACGAAGGACTATATTGTGTTCTCTGGATTCTGTCTACCCTTGAAACCAATATGGAGCTATGCAGCTCAAGTAAACTTTTGTGAGATGTCCCTCTCTACAAACTCTTTCCCTGTTAAAATAAAGGCAGTTCAAGCAAAAGAGAACCAGGCTCTAAAATCCTGTATTAAGTTCTCCACTCTGCTCCAACCTTAGCTGAGCAAGCAGGATCACAAACTTTCTTCTCTGTGGATTTTAATATTCATTTCTATTAGCTTCTTTGAATGCCTAAATGTCAGGTAGTATCTGACGACTGCTAGGTGGGTTGTTGAATAGCTCACTGGCATTGATGATCTCCTCATTGCTCCTCTATTTACTTTGCCTATCAATTAGCCTCTTATTCTTCTGTACCTTACAGTAATTGTCAAGTTTTGCATACAGTTGACAGCCACTATACTGAGAGGTGGAAGAGCATGAATAAATTTAAATACATATGCATATTGAAAACAAGAGCCTAACAATATTAAATATAGACAGTCTTAAAATAGCTTCTAAAATAAACAAAATCAGGGAGGATAATCCAAAGTAGCCCACTGGCGGCCATTTGGGAAGCTCAAAAGAGACAAGAGACGCACCCAGCAGCCAGGGGCATAAAGAAATTTTGGGGCACTTGGCTTCCTACCTAATCTGTCATACACACTATGAGTGATTCTGTGCTAGTCATATCTACTGGTATTTTCAAAAGTGCATAAGCAAGGTTGAATGGTAATCTTGATTTTGGTGAGTTAGCTTCCCTCTGGGTGTGTTATGATCCGACATGGAGAAATGGGTTCTAAGTAAAAGAGGGGAGATTTAGACTGGATGTATGGAAAAGTTTTTTACAATAAGGGCACTGACGCCCTGGCACAGAGAGGCAGTGGGTGCTCCATCCCTGGAGGCACCTAAGGTCAGGCTGGATGGGGCTCTGAGCACCTGATGGAGCTGTGGGTGTCCCTGTTCTTTGCAAGGGAGTTGGACCAGATGGCCTTTAAGGGTCCCTTCCAACCCAAACGATTCTATGAAGATTCTAGGAGTGTTACTGCAACTGTATTTTCCACGATGAAAAGATTCAATTTTGTGATGACATCCATGGGCAAGAATCTCACTATGCTGTGGATTATTTAAATGGCCAACAGAAACACAACCTAAGCAGATATGGTCTGAGCAGAATATGTGCATGCTTTAATGCAATAAGGAGATTTGTATAGTATTTTAGCCACATATACACCATGCACTTATCAAGGCAGTTCAGTCTGCTCTTAAGTGAGGTCTTCTAATCTGAACAGTTAGCAAGAATAAATACAAAAACCTGATGTTCCTGCTAGATCCACTTTGCTCTTATGCAACTCTCACAGAACTGAGCAGCTGCAGTTTATTCCTCTCACTAAATAATAACAATAAATCAGCAGAAGATGCCGTTCTATGATTCAATGACATTCACCCCAGAAACTCAAATGCTCAATACTTCAGCCTTCAGGTGGGCACTGTACCTGTTTAATGCGCTTCACAAATGAATTACAGAAGGTAGAAATTTTCTGTATATATGCAAAGCAGAGGAGTGTAATTTTACATAGAGCTGGCTGTGATTACATGAAAGATTTGGAGGCAAAAAAGATGTACAGAACTCGTATTACACACAGAAAAAAATAAAGAAAAAGCCTGCAAGAGACTCAAACACGGGGAAGAACAAAGCACATACATCTTAGGACAAAAAGAAGGAAAGAATAATTCTAAATTTGAGAGTTTATTTTTTGCTTTCTCTGTGTCAAACTGCTCTTTAAACTAGGGAATACACATTACACATTAACTATATTGAGGATTTATGCTGGACAGATTTGGGCTAAGAAGGGGCACATTCTTTTCACCTTTATGTTTTTATGTAAAGGTAGGGATGGGGTAAGGGTAAATTATACTCTGTGGCAGCAATCCTTCCTGTACAAACTTGTGTTCAGTTGGTCTGACTTGTGAACCAAAAGAAGAATCTTAAAGAAATAAATCTGTAAGTAAATCCTCAGGGGCAGATGGTGAAACTAGAGATTTTCCTGCCACCTTGGTTCTTCTGATCCTAACAGACTCGAGGAGCTGCATCATCTGTTGGGCTACAGGCACAACTGGGATTAATAATCATGCTTCTGCCTTTTGTCTTTGTAGTCATGGTTCTGGGGAATCTTAATACTTCATGCTTGCATATATAGAAATCCGTATGCATTTCATCTTGCTATGGCAAGAGCTGGAGTGTTGAAAACAGGACTGAGATGCAAAATGTTTAACAGCAGTCTAGGTCCCGGTTTAATTCAACTACTTGTTTAAATTGACTTGATACGAGGAAATGTGAAAAATCTATAGGCGTAATTACAAACAAAAAATAATGAAGGTTATTAGCATTCCTCTGGATCATTTCTGTGCCTATTGGCACAACATAGCAAGTTATAAGAAGTGCAAAACTGGGCAGTACGTGTGTCCTTGATCTCTCTCTTAACAATCTATACCTGTTTCCCAGAAATGATAAATGGAAAATCTTATCTATCAAAGAATAAAATGAAATTAAATGGAGCTTGCCAGGTTAGAGAAAATCAGAGTGAAGTTTTGAAAGAGAAAAATAAGATGCTTTACTGGCAGGAACAAAATACCATTTTCTTAATGTCAAGCTCGTTTAATCAAGATAGCCAAAATATTGCACCTCACCACTGGTATTTATTTATGTGAAAACTCCCAACAATACCAGAGCTCTCTAGATGGCAATGAAACATAAGTTTCAGAATGTCATGCAGACACTTCCCTCTATACATCACTGATCTTTCCACCCTAGGGAAATTGCTTTTCTTAAATTTTAAATTGCTGTGGTGAGGTGGATCCCACAAACAGGAGTTAAATAAGCCCACAGGTTGATTCAGGCAGTGCTTAAGGCTTCACTTCTGTTTCATCAGGCATTTGTGTCTCATTGATTCCACTCACACCCTGCACGGAGTTTCAGTATCCTTTCAAAGAGAAATCTCTTGAATAAGAATCATAAAAGGTGGGACAGTGCGGACGAATGAAGCATCCATTAGTCAAGAGCACGGTGTTCTTTATTTTTTCATTTTACATCTATCTTTATTTTTTCTTTTGGGCACTGACCAACAACTCCAATATTAGTTAAACAAAGATGTAGAAATCAAATGTGATCTTATGCAAGCAAGAACTATGAATGTTCTTTTGTTCTTTTTTATTTTTTGGCCTGAATGGTATTCATCATAGATTTGATAGTAATTTGCATTATCTTTATCTCTGAGCTTACATTTTTCTTAACATACCAGGCAGAAAGATTTATACCTCACAGATTTAACCCGGAGGATATTTCTTAGTATTACATCCTAATGTCTAGACAGCTCGTGGGGCTTTTCACCACTGCAAACTTGTCTTTATTATCCATGTAGCATGAACTGCATGAGAATCAATACTCTTTAACCTAGGATCCAATTATCCAATATCTTTGATTAATTCTTTGGAAACGTGACCTATATTCTTTGACTTTAATTTTTATTTCTGGCATTTTGTGGGAGCTGTCTCGATTCCTTTCTCATTTTTCTCAATGCAACTTCTGCTTTATTTTCCACAGGGAAATTAGTTTTGTACTCAATCTTTCGTGCAGGCAAAGAATAAATCTCCAATGTTTCTTCGCAGATTGAGTAGACGGTTATTTGTGGAAACTTCTTTTATTGTATCTGGGATTCAGCAGCAGAACTGCTGTCTCTTACAGCAACAATACAGGAGGAAAAGAACACTTTCAGAGGCATGGAGTTAGAGGAGGTATAAATCAATGCAACATGTATTCATGTCTCCCTGTCTTCCTGCTGTCAAGTTAATTTCCCATAAAGTATTTTGGTTCATTTCATAGTTCAAACTCCAAACTAGGTACATTGCATTGATTTAAATCAGTTTAAAATATTGCCAGATATGACATGTTTAGTAGAGTTGGCAAGAAAACACATTCAGTTAAAACACTACCTGTGTTTCAGATATTCTTCACAAGCTTTATGTGAACTCTTTTTTTTTTTTTTTTTAAACTTACACCTAAATAGTAGCATGGAGGAAATTTATATTGTCTTTTGGGTTTTTGTTTGTTTGTTTTTTTGCAATTACCAGGTTAAATACACACAATTAAGTATTTGGTTCATCAAAAAACCCGATAACAAATATTTGATGAACGTACTTTTTTCTTCCAGAGAAGGAATTATGGCCTTTTTATGCTGTTATTATAAAGCATATCCTTAGTGAAAACAGTGAATTATTTTTTTTAAATCTAAATAATAAAGAAAATCAAACATGAATTTTTAATATACAGGAATAAAAAGTTGTATGAATCCTTCTTTGTTCTTTCTGGCTCAAAGCTTGCTTCCTGAGGTATTCCTTGTGATAAGACTCTAGGAGATGAGAGGTGGGTGTTGCTGTATGGCAATCAACATCACTATCTGGCCATTTTTAAATTTGAAAGCATTTCTTTGGAGCTGTTTGCCTTCGGAAGGGAGTGCTCAGGACTGTTCACTGGTGGAAGATCTGTCCTGTGACCAGATAACTCCTGTCTGCTATGGGAGATTGTGGGGTGATACCATTGTATCCTGTGAAGACAAGATACAAGTTGGAGCCTCCATACTCCCTCTTATCTGCTGGCAAGGCCTGGAAGATGGGAACAAAAGGAGTTCCTGCTGAGATCCAAAAGCCAGAAGCTGTCACTCCAAAAAGAGCTGACCCAACCACTTTGGACTTATAAATACTGCCATTGGAAATCATCATGGTGTTCGGTGTTCGGATAGTCACCTTCATCGTCAACAAAACAACGCCCGATGACCCACCTCTACTGAAGACTGAACTACGAACCTCACTGGACCCTTGGTGGTGACTATCTCCCTCTTGCTTCCTATAAAGACTCCTTGCTTCTATTTCCTATCTTTCCTATCACCCGCCTTCCCTTCCCCATCACCCTAATTTGTAATAGTGTCCGCCTTCCCCTTCCCCATCTCCCTGACTAAGATTTGTAATAAACTGGTTGGACCAACATTTGAACCGTTGTTTCTTAATCTCACGTCGGGTATACATACATTAAAAGAACCTCATCTCCCTCCTATAAATTGGAGTGAGACAAAAGTCCACAGTTGTCTTTCACTTTCCTTCTTCCCCAAAGGGAAAGGTCCTCAGTGATTCCTGCGGTCCACACACTTCGCTATACATGAGTCAATAATGACAATCTGGTATAGAGTGGCAAATACCACCTGCAGTGAAGACTCTCCTAGCACTAAGATTTAATATTTATACTTTTCAAATGCCATGATGATCGTTAATTCTTTGAAATCACTTAATTCCCCCCCAGGCTGTGCAAACTTTTCAAAGATTTCAATTGACTCACCTAAAAATAGAGATCTTGTGACTTTTTATTTTTTTTATTGTTGTTTTTTGTTATAGGAGCATTTCCAATTATCATAGATTTTATTTTTTTGAGTTGGAAGGGACCCTTAAAGACCATCTAGTCCAGCTCCCCTGCAATGAACAGGGACACCACAGCTCCATCAGGTGTTCAGAGCCCCATCCAGTCTGACCTTCAGTGCCTCCAGCGATGGGGCATCCACCACCTCTCTGGGCAACCCGTGCCAGTGACTCACTGCCCTTATTGTAAAAATTTTTCCTTATATACAATCTAAACCTTCCCTCTTTGAGTTTCAAACAATTTCCCTTGTACTTATCTGTATGTCTCATTTATCATACTCGAAGTGTAAGGTCTTCAGCATTTGAAGGTTTGTTTGGTTATTTTTTTTTGTTCCTGTGCAAGTTGAATATTAAGAGTATGGCTGTTAGCTGAAGATGCACACCTGCTGTCTGCAAGACTTTACCTTGGAGGATTATTAGAAATAAAGGGGATAAAATGAACATGTTAACGTTGCTAAATCTTCCTCTGATACCACTGATCAATGTGACCTACTCTCAGCTTTCTTCAATATTTGCATTTTTAAGTCCTGTCAAGAACATAAAGGACAAACTGATTCCGTCTTGAAATGAAAATCCATGTGTGTGTTCTGAATCCATCAATCCGCACCTGCTGCTCAATCTTAATGACCTAGCAATTTTGTTTTCCTGCCAGAGGATACAACTATCGAGTTATCTCCAAGAAATACACCTCATCTGCAGCAAATCTCTTCAATTATCCTTTTATTTCTATTGCTAGTGTCTACAAGCTCATCATTCTAAGTAATAGCCTGGGAAGAAAGAGGTAAGTCAAAAGAATGAGAAAACAGAAAACATACATACAAAATATTGTCATAAGTCTGATCTCAATTTTCTGCTTTCTACAACATGGTTTCCACAGTTCTACCAGATGTTGACCTTTAGCAAAAATTTAGCCTTGTTGTTTCCATATCAGCCCTAATTAATGTACCAGGGAGCCCAGTGCTGCAGCACAGATGCACTGCAGGGATGGAAACCTGGAGAGAGAGGGGAACACGGAATCATTGTTATAGAAGACCTGTAAGATCATCGAGCCCAACTCATTCCCACTATGCCTACTGCCACTTCTCCACGGTTCTTGAACACCTCGAGGGATGGTGATTCCACCACCTCCCCCCTCCATTCCAAAGGGGAGTGCTTGAGCCTAGATAACAGTCCATTTACCAATTGCTGAATATTATGACTTTTCTGTTGTTCTTTTGCACATGCAATACTTCACATTGCAGGACCTCAAGAGTCTTCATTTTGGTTCATCAAGTCATATATGAATTGACACTTGTATTTTACTAAGAGCTGACCATGCTAGAGCTGTAACCATGTACTAGAGGTAATTACAGGTGTGGGTTTGTCACATCAGTCAATACTAAAGCCATCCCTCCTTCTACTTTTCCACCTACACGCCAAACAAGAAAAATTTAAAAGGACATTGCAGAGTACAAGCTGTTCTTTTTACATCAATGTACAAGAAAAAAATATAACATAGCAAGAAGATAACTTGCTTGTCTGTAAAATCTAAGAGCAACTGAATGATACTGATAAATAAGCACACAGCAGTTTGCAACCTTCAGCAAATTCCACCTGCAAATAAGAAATCCGATTCAATATTTTGTCATTATGTCAGATCAAAAACATTCAGGTTGAAAACTTTAATGTATATACCAGCATACCCCGGGTAAAAGAATCTGGCCAAGGGAAGGAGGAAAAGGATCATAGATTATTCTAAAAATAATCCCCAAGATTAACAAAAAAATGTGAGAAATATTAATGGCACAGAAGAAGACAGACAAATCACTATTCTCTGTTGCCTGGAAGGCCTCCACATCATGCAATCATTGGATGATTAATGTATTCACCTAGTAATAATTACAGTGACAAATAATAGAGGACGCATTGCATAGCCTGTCAAATAATGACAACAAACACTGAAAAAAAATGTGCCTTAAACTGCAGAGAGAGATCAGTTTGATTGAATGAGCCAGATAACAAACAATTAGAGTTATACCACCAACAAAAAACACCCAAACCAAGAGAAAAGAGAATGACTCAGTATTTAAAACAACTTCCATTTGCTGTGGCTAGGAGAAGTCTTTCTCAGAGGATAATCTGTTCTGTATTTTTCTCATGCAAAAGTCTATTCAGAATTTTTCTCATGCAGTTTCCTGTGAAATGCATAGAAACACTGTTCTTGAAGATACAAGACAATATGAGAAAGTGGCCTGGTTTGTAATCCACTTTGTGCATAAGTTTTGTATATCCATGTGAATTTTCCTTTGAGAACTGAGAAATCTCTCTTCTCTCACCATCATTTGCAGGAGATGGCAGGTTCATTTAACAATGACTTGCAGATAGGACTCTTATTCCAAGCCCAATGAAATCAACAACATAGATTTAGGTGAGCATCCCATCTGATGTTTGGGTGTGAAAATGTATCCTAAAGAACGTTATATTAGAAAAGGAGAAGTGAGCCCATTGAGGGTATTTTGAACTTGTAGTGACGTAAGTTACTATGTTGAGTTTACTAGGCTTTACAGAGATGGCATTAGTTAAGTTCCTTTGTATTTCTTACATGACTTAGTTTAGCCAGTGGGAGCTTCAACAGTTATTGAATACACAATTAAATGAAAGCAACCCCAATAAGCTATATGGCAGCAGGAAGAACATACTCCATTGCAAATTTCGTGTTATTTTCTTAGTCTCGGAGCTTCGCTTTACGTTCTCTTTCACAACAGACACAAAAAGCACTGAAAAGAAAGAATAGAAGGAACTCTCCTTCTCATTTAAAAAGAATTGACTAAAATGGCTTCCTTAGGGAAACCCAGACTTCAAAAATAATTATGAGAAGGTGGAAGGTGAATAATAGAATTCTTTCCTTTCATCTAAACATTGATTTTTTTTCAAAGGCGAAAGATCAATTTCGTTTATTTTTAGAGGCATTTTTTTTAAACTGGTTTTAAAGCCATTGTTCTTGAGGAAAGTCCTGTCAAACCTCATTTAGTCAGAAGACTGTGGGCCTTTTTCCCCTCTGGATTTTGATGAGTAAGGCTAAAAGGCAAATATGATACTAAGGGCTTCTGACAAATAACGTTAATGGGGAGCTTTCTGATTCATTTAGGATCACAGAATCATTTGAACTGGAAGGGACCCTTGAAGGTTATCTGGTCCAACTCCCCTGCAACGAGCAAGGACACCTACAGCTTGATAAGGGTTCTTTCTCCAGGAACTGACTGCAGCTGAATTTCAGCTTATGCTGAAGGAGGAACAGATTAACCATGCTACACCCAAATGCTGTTTCATCTCCTGTAGACTCTATCGCATTCTATTCAGGGATTGAAGAGGAACTAGAGAAAGAAGCATTAAATTTTCCATGCCAGAAACAGCAACAAAGCAAAAACTCAGTGAAAAAGGAAGGTTATAAAAGAGATTAGCTATAGTCATCTAGCTTCCAAATAACCAGATGCGTATAACATAACATAACATAACATTGGTAGAGCTTTAGCACAGACGCACGCACACACACTTCGGAAACACAAAGGTCTGTTTTGACCCAATTAACTTTAGATACCTACCTGAGTTATACATAGTCACTCTGTCAACAGAGAGAGAAAAGCAACTCTGAAGGAAGATCCTTAGTATCCACCTCTTTTCATTAACTATAACAAATGCAAGGCAACAGGGTCCATAAATAAGGTGTCCTGGCAAAATGCCTAATTAGATTGAATTCACCCGAGTGGAGACCTCAGGGTCTCAGGAGCTGACTGAAGTGTGAAATTGCATTATTCTTTGTTCCAACCTCCCCTAGTTCTTCCTTCTCCCTCTGTGCTTCCTTCTTGCAATGATCTATCTTTCGTTCCTCCCTTTCTTTCTACCTTTACCGTTTTCTTTCTGGTTCTTTATCATTCTCCTTTTTTCTTTTCTTTTTTTTTTTTTTTTTCTCAAAATATGTTCATACTCATACAATAAGGAAACTCTAAATCTAAAGAATATTGGTAGGAATGAATGTATATTAGCTCTTGTGTTATAACTCTCCCTCCATCCTATAACATTTCTACTGAAATTAGAAGCTCCTCAGAAGCACCGTCTGCTCCTCTTAGTACAGTGCTAAGCTCAACAGGGACCTCTGATACCCTAAGAGACAAACACAATAAAAGCAGTTAACAGCACTAGGAGGGAGTGGGTCAGCCAACTTCTCTCTCCTTTAATCTTGGTGAGCTGGAAGGTTCGTATCAGTACAAATTTGAAGGCAGATGACTGACAGCACTACTTTCACGTGGCAAAAAGTCTGCAAATCAACTGTGGAGCAGGTGTTCAGTGGAATTAAGTGATTCAGAGTAATTTACAGCGGCAGAAGCATCAATTTGAGAATTGCTAAAGTGTAAGTACTGAGACATCATATTTTATTGTATTTTCAACTAGTAAATGTCAGATATTTTATTGGTTTTAACATCACATCAGGTGCCCCTCTGAATTTACAAAGTATGCCATTTGCATTTCTAGCAAGCATGGACTGCTAAGCTCAGATACCATTATTTCTGCTTCATTTGTGAACACCATGAAACTAGAGATATATTTTTGGTTGTGATTCACTTTCTAATCAGTTTCTTAGGCGATTACTAAACAATTTCTCTGTGTCTTGAACGAAGTGTTTAGTGGTTAAGAGATCATGTTTGTTTTGCTTTAGCTTTTGTTCTGGTAAGAAAGATTTTTCACTCAGAAGCAGAAGAATAATAAAGCTGATTTGCAAGATAACAACCTGGATTGCTATGTTAGATAACAGAAGGGACCTTCCCACTCCCAAACAAAAACGTTGGCATTAAAAGCATTAGCAGGCTAAGCAGCTAATGAAGGGATTCTGAAATGCATTAAAATAGCTTACTGTCGATCTTAAATCGTCAGCAAATGAAAAGATCATGTCCTGTTTGTAAAAGAAAATGAAGATCTATTAACATGGACAACATAAAGGCATTTAATGTCAAGTAAAAATACCCCCAAATCCCAAAAAACCTGATTTTTTAAAAATAGATTTTGATGTCTTACCAAAAAAACCCAAAAGGTCACAAAGTTGACTTTGAAGCTCTACGATCATTATGCTGTATGTAGACACTGTATGTTGCATTACAATTCAGGGCTCTCTCCAATCGCTAAAGCCTTTTTCAGCCATGGCCCATTATTTTGCCATATTGCATAACGTCATTATGCATCAACTGGGTCTCACTATTAATATTCTGAAGAACACTCTCTATATAACCATCTATCCAACCCACAGTTATTTGGAGGTGTCATCAGGGTGAGGAATATGTTCACCTATGGCATTTTACAGCGTTGCTGTGAGCTATTTTTGAGTTGGATATGGGAATGATATTGGAGTGCTATTGAGGGAAAAGCTTAGGTGGGTGAAGTGAACTCAGTGTGGGAGGCAGGTCGACATAGCAACTAATATAAAATCTTGCCAATGACAACAAGTGGGCAGAATCTCATTTTTTTAATGCTCACTGGATAGACTGTAGTGAATTTAAAACTAACCAAGCTGTTACTTCCTTTCCTAACATAAAGGAAGGGTGCCATCTAATGAGCACTAACAGTAATTCCTGCCGTATTACAAACTTTTTCTGCCTTATAAGAGCAAACCATTTATTACGTGACAGTTTGTTTCAGTCTGCTCAGCTGTTGACCTGGGCCTTAGAGCTGTTAACGGTGTTATGAGGTGGCTCTTGGCAGAGCACAAGAAGATGCTGCCTACGTGCTTTCAAATGCCATTTCTGTCTATCCTTCTTCTACTTCTATCTCTGTGGGTAATGTGAGCATGCTTTTGTTGTCACCCTTATATCAATTTTAGCCAGGTTCACATTCAAACATACTCACAAGGATGTTACCGTAATAAAGAAAACCACTATAACAGTTGTAGGAACATATACAGGTATTGACCCTTGCTATTTCCACTTCCCAAAATAACTCTTACTACAGGTGTGATTTTTTTGGTGTAAATCACCTTCCAAACAAAAAAAGCTTACAGAGCTCTTAGAGCGACAAAGACATTTCTCCACTATCATGGACCAGCAGATTCTCCCGTATGAGCCGTTTATCATAGAATGATAGAATGGCTTAGGTTGGAAGGGACATTAAAGAATACCTAGTTTCAACTCCCTGCTTTGAGTTGGTTGCCATCCACCAGCTCAGGCTGCCCAGGGCCCCATCCAACCTGGCCTGGAGCATCTCCAAGGATGGGGCACCCACAGCTCTCTCAGCAGCAGTGCCAGGGCCTCACTGCCCTCTGAATGAAGAATTTCTTCCTAACATTTAACTTACATTTCCAATCTATTAGTTAAAACCATTCCCCTTGTCCTGTTAATATCACATCATGTATAATGTCAGTCCCCTTCCTGCCTGTAAGCTCCTTTCAAGTACTGGAAGGCTGCAATGAGGTCTCCCTAGAGCCTTCTCCTCCAAGCTAAAAAAACCCAACTCCCTCAGCCTTTCTTCATAGGACAGGTACTTCAGCTCTTTCTAGGACATCAGGAACTCTGCAATGTGTTGTAGAGGAAAAGTCATTGCAAGCTGACATCCTTGTATTCAGCATTCTCTGCTATCTGCCATGAATTTTCAGATATGAAAACTGTTCCCACAAAGAAAAGGAAGAAATATGTTTTCTTATTTGGAGTATATAGAAAAAGAAGTGAGAAGATAAACTGCAACAAATAAAATATAAACAAGACCTTTGTAAGAACTTTCAGAATACACTAGAGAGGTCACATATGACAATTTTATGCATGATTCTAGCCTTAAATATATCAAAAATGTATAACAGGTAACTCCTTTCTTTTTTTTAAATAATAAATTCTTCTAAAAATGAATCTAGTTTATCCTATGTTCTTATGAAAAGGTGACTGATTTGTTGCCAGGACAAATGTTGCTTTTTCATCTAGTAATGCAAACATTTCTGATTTCTAGAATATTTCCCACCTCCTGTCCATGCTCTGAAGCACTCACAGTTCTCAGATCAAAACCACAACAGCAGTAGAAAGTTTAGTGCAGTTTGGAGAAAATCAGCTGCCATACATAGGCAGTGGCATGTAGTTAAAAGTGAGGTCATTCCATAGCCTCTCACTTAAATCTGTCTAAATTAAATTCTCTGCAGGATCAAATGTTAATTTAGGAAGTGATTTTAATTTCAATAGTGCTGTGATCAAGTGACCTCTCAAGGTATGAGTTAATATTCCCTGCTGCTGCAGAGTTTTCCTCTTTTTTTTTTGCTTCTGACAATAAAACTGAAATTATTGCCATTCTTCTTGCCTCTCCTGGGATACTGATACCAATGTAAGTGGTCAGCACCAGCTTACAGAAAGAACTCCATTCGGAAAAGGTAGCTGGATTCTTATATTGAGTTTTAAATGAAAGATTCTTCAGACTTTTCACTCAGGAGGATCAGTGCAGAAAAAGCTACTCACTGAAACATAGAATCATAGAATCGTTAAAGCTGGAAAAAACCTCTAAGACCAACTCCAACCCCTACCCACCCCCACCATGCTCACTGACCACATCCCTCAGCACCACGTCTCCATGGTTCTGGAACCCCTCCATGGATGGTGACTCCACCACCTCACTGGGAAACTTACGGTATTGCATTACCACTCTTTTGGAGAAGGAATGTTTCTTAATATCCAACTTAAAGCAAGGGCTCAGAACTTTCAGACTGTGTAAAATGCATCTACAGTTCTGTCATTCACAGTCCCAAGCACATTTTTAATTTTTTGTTAATCTTACAACCAAACCTCTCAATAGATGTTTCAATTAGGAGCTAATCAGATTCATTGATTGTCAAGACAGTATAATCGATGAGAAGTCTGAAAACTCATATTGGGAATCAAAGTGTTTACAGACATAGACTGAACCTGGAGAAGTGAGTGATAATGTTGGTTCTGGTCTTGGCTGGCATAGATATTTTCCTTCCTATTAACTGGTGTGGTGCTGTGTTTTGGAATTAGGGTGAGAATAATGTTGTTAACACAGAGTTTTGTTGAGCAGTACTTACACTATGTCAAGAAATTTTGGTCTGCTACTGCTTGGGGAATGGCTGCTCATGTGCCAGTGGGTGGTGAGCAATTGCTTTGTGCATCAATCATTTTATATATTTTTATTATTATTACTGTCATTATTATTTTCTCTTCCTTTCCTGTTCTGTTAAGCTGCCTTCATATCAACCCACAAAAACCGTTTACCTTTTTCCAGTTCTCTCCCCTAACCCACGGTGGGAGGAGTGAGCAAATGGCTGTGTGGTGCTGAGCTGCCTGTGGGGTTAAACCACAACAGTGCTGCCAGATAGAAAACTGTACCCAGCTCTCTTTCAGCTACACCACGGTAATAACAGGGATGATGTGGCTGACAGTTGCTGAAAGCTTTCTGATCTCCACTTCGGCTGCTTGCACAGTTCCATCTACAGCAGTGCTCAGCCATACACCAGGAACCTAACACTAACCCTGAACCAGGAGCCTGATCCTGTATATATTTTCTTTGTGTTAACTGGATATCTCCATATGACAGAAGCAAATACTCATTACATTGAAAACTTTTCTCTTTCCCATAAAATATTAAACCTGATCAATTCAACAAGGCTTACTGCACTGCAATTCAACAAGTCGGGCAGCGATGAATAAGCAATCATTCCTCACGAAGTTTTCATTCCACCTTTAGTTCTATGATATTTAAAGTAATTTGTTAGTGGAAATCAATCCTGTTGGGCCATACCAAAGCCTGAAATCTTAGAAAATGGTCTATGTGAAGGCTTATTCAATTGTGATACTGTGTTGAGACACTGCCGCAACATACATTAAGCAGGAAACATCTCAGACTTGGTTCCCCAGAAGCTTTCAGAGCTTAAATTTAGTGAAGCAGTGGAACAGGTTGCCCAGAAATGTGATGGATGCCCCATCTTGGAGGTGCTTAAGGTCAGACTGGGCAGGGCTCTGAGTACCTGATAGGGCTGTGGGTGTCCCTGTTCATGGAAGTTGGAACAGATGGACCTTATGTGTCCCTTTCACTCAAATCATTGTATGATTCTAGGAAATTCTGGCAATCTAATCTAAAGCCACTGCTGTTGGCAGTTACTGTGAAAATAAGGGATTTTCCTTCTTCAGTGTATTGTTGGGCTACTTTCTCAGCCTTGCTATGTTAACCAAGATACACCAGGAAGGATTTTGCCCCTTACAGCAGCTATTGAAATTCCCTGAGAAAACGTCCCCAGACTTCCAGAATACGTGTGTGGTACTGTGGGCACTGTGACACTGTTTTTTCCTTGATCTGCTGCTGCTTCAGAAGCAACATACTTGCCCAAGGAGGTTGTGGATGCCCCATCCCTGGAGGCATTCAAGGCCAGGCTGGATGTGGCTCTGGGCAGCCTGGTCTGGTGGTTGGCGACCCTGCCCACAGCAGGGATGGTTGAAACTAGATGATCTTTGAGGCCCTTTTCAACCCAGGCCATTCTATGATTCTATGATTTGTTCTATGATACTTGCAGTCTGTCACTGGAGCCCACTGCAAACAACACTCAAGAAAGCTGGGGTTTTATTCCAGCCTGTGCTTGTTGTAACAAAATTAGAAGAAATGTAAAAGAGAGCACAGATTCAGAGCATGCATGACTTTTTTTCCAGTGGTTACTGCAATTGTGCTTTATGAGGCATGTTGGAAACTCAGGATATGGCTCACAAATATTCTTCCCTCCAAGCAGGCGCTTCTCCTCTCAACTTTCCCAAGTGCTATTGACAGTAAATGACATTTCAAAGGATCTATTAAAAATGTCCTTATACCTTTATTAATTTAAAAGATCTCTTTGCACAGAGCCCTTGTTCAAAGGTGCCTGTTATGAAAAAGCGCAAAAATGAAGTGTTCTTCTACTATATTTGGTAATGAATCACTCTCTGAGATTAGATCAGTTGTTATTATTCCTCATTTTCTGGGGGAAATGGGAGAGCTCCCATCCCCCACTTACTTCTTTTGGGAGAGCTAATGAATTGCTTTTGATACAAAAGTACACTTTACACATTTGAAAAATAATTGTTATGGCAGTTTAGTAGCATTATCTACTTAGTTTGTGTTTCCTAAAGGCCAGATGGGATAGTACTGTAAAACAGGACCATGACATTGAAACCTGGACCTCAGCTGGCAACGAGGGGAAGACCTACTTCAACTGAATGATACTAATTAATAAGATTAATTATTGAGTATACATTTTTATATATTTTAGTATACACTTTTATACATTATTATTTAAAACATCAGAAATAAAAGGATAATTATGGTATGTGATTTTTCTATGGTCAGGGAAACTATACAGGAGGAAGATCTTCAAATCGTGACAGAGCAGACTGATGAAAAAATAGAGCAAAAAAGATTGTCATAATTATTCTGTGACTAATCTCATGAAAGCGTGATGAGTAAAGGTGAGCAAAGGTTTACAGAGCTTCAGACCTTCCCATCATGGATGACTCATGAGAATGGAAGTTTGTACATGACAATAGAATTTAACTGATGCTCTTGGTTTCAGAGTTTTTGTCATAGATATTCACAGTGACTTCAGGAAAACCCTACCTCTACAGTCAGCTCTGCTATTTTAGAAATAACTAGGGGAAATTTCATCACACTTGTTCCAGTAAATTGAAATCACTTGGGTTTTTGGGTGGAACTGAGTTTCAGAGTAGGTGGGGAGAGAGTGGCTATTGTGGATGGTGATATTAGGTGAGATAAATGGCAGTTCCCATTAATATTAACAGATTTCTGGCACAATGGCTAATTAGGCTTACGTGGAAAAATCATAGGCATTGGAGACATGGAGACTTTTTCAATTTGAAGCTCTCTGCTGCCCTGAATACGTTTCACACACTTTCTCAGGCTAATTAAAAGAAGATATGTTAGATTTCAGTATCAGTTTATTAGACCAAGAGATTAAATTATGATTTAGAATTTTGATCGCATGTTTCTTAGTTTGTAAGATTAGATCATAAAATCTGATATTTAAACAATACAAGCAATAGTGTTTTATCCTATGGTTGCATTCAAGAGGCCAACAACAGTGCGATCTACTTGGAGCCACAAGCTCCAAGTTAAAGACTTCAAGTAACAGTGAATTTCACACATTCCTTACTAAGATGTTCCCTTGGTTAATCAAAATATCTGTAAAAAATATTCAGACTTATTTATAGGTCTGATTTTCCTGGATTTCTTTTCCAGCCATTATCTCCTAATGTGTCCTTGTCTTCTAAAAGACCTGTGCTCCCATCAGCTGCATGCCAAGTTTTTTTAAGTCCAATTCTGAATGGAGTTTTCCAGTATAAAATCGGATTGGCAGTGTGTTTAGACCACTAAAAGCATAATCCAAAATTAGTTCGTGTTATCTGAGGAAAATGGTGTAATCTCTTTAGATAGACAGTGTGGTACAAATGCAAAGCATTCCTTGGCTCATGTTTTTAAATTGCAGTACATAAATTATTTCATGCTAACAAAATTGCTTGTTGAAGCTCTGTAGGAGCTAGCAGGTTGGGTTGTGCAAATATGTTTGATGACAACTGCTAGGATGAATAGCATGTTGATAAGACCAGATAAAAATATACTCTAATCTTACACCCCCATCAAAAACCTTCCACAGTACTCCTTGAAGTTTGCTGTGGGACAGCAAGGTATCGAAATCTGTCAGCTGCAAATTCTCAAACCTTAAGAGCAAAGAAACAAATAGTCAACACCCTAACAAAGTATTCATCTCTTGCACCATAAGCAAAGCTGAAAAATTGGTATTTCATTAGATAATGCCCCCAACATTTTCATACCATTCATTTCATTTGCAGGTGGAGGAATTTACCTTGATTTTAATAGTCTAATTCAAGAAACATTTCCTTTTTTTTTGTACATGAAGATTAAAATTGAAGTTTGAAGATAGTGAGTTCATAATGACACAGATTGCCACAAAATTTATCTTGCATTTTTAATATTCCTTTTCTAATTGATAGGAGCTACAAATAACTTAGCAGAGTGAAAGCAAAAGCTTTTCCAAAGGGCTGGAAGATATCATAAGAACTTTGTCTGTGTTTGCTTTTTGCTTCTAGTCTCCTACATGCTTGCGACTGGAATTAGATGCTAATCTCTGAAAAGTCAGCAAAAAGCCATCAACATTTTTCCAGAGCAAGGATGTAGCAGAGGGACTTTTGTACAAGGAAAAATGACTTTGAAAACAACACAAGCAGTTTAGCCAACAAGTCAAAAGAAAACAAAAAGGCATCAAAGGTAAAAGATCTTCGCATAATAGGCAGTTCTAAGATACAAGTACCTTAGAACCCAATTTCTCTGTAGCTGGTGGAGTGAGACAGGACAATTCAGCCCACTTAAGATGTGGCACTTCCTCTGGCACTTCCCTCTCTCCATTCAATATGAGGGAGACCCAGATTTCCTGGACCACAGGTTATTGACCTAAAATTAGATGAGATTAACCTGTACTACAGTGTCCACCGTGTTAATAAGAAATAATATAGCAAGTGGAGGACAATCTAGATCTCAACATGAACCCCAAGTGGATCACAGTTGAGTTAAAAATGTCATTTCTTCATGATAAATATATATGAACATCAAATGCATCTATCTGAAGATCTTATTCTGACCACCAATATGTTATCTGCTGGGAATCTCATTTAAAATAATGTTCATGTCATCTTCAGGAGGTTTATTTCCTTGTAGCTTCGCTGCTCCAATAAAACTACTAATCAGCCACATAGGAAAAAGACAATTGTTGTTGGGAAAAAAACCAAAACAACACATCTCTAATTTTTCAGTCTGGAAACCACTTTCCTTGATATACAAGCATGAAAGAGTGGGGAGGAATTGGGCACTTGATGTAAACCTACTTTTAAATTCAACTAGAGCAGAAATTTTATTTGATATAAAGAAAAAGAAAGATTTCTTTTTTTCCTATGCATAAAGAATGTGATTTTATCCTTCATTTCATCTGTGAAAGCCACTGAACCAAACATTCTAAATTTCCTTTAGTTTAATTAATTGTACCAGCCCTCAGACAAGTGCACTTCACTGCTATGCACATGGAATTAAATTCTCTGTCTATTCTGATACAGATCTCTTAGGACCACTTTATAGAGCTGCCAAAACCAAAGGTTAAATAATGTCCTTGATACAGCACACAGTAGAAAATATATATAATAGAATAGTTGTAGTATAGCATATAGTAGAAAAGAAGCTCTGTACTGTTTTCTTTCATGTTTCCCCTCCAAAAATTTCAGATAAATTCTCAATAAGTCCCTGCAGTAGTTTAATCTAACTCTGTTCCTATCCCAAATCTTGATTTCAAAATGATCTGGGAGCTACCAGCTAAAGATTCCAAAAGATTATATATGCTTAGTAGAATATATAACAGACTGGTTATTTACATAATTTCCATGGCCACGGATTACAAAAACTATATTGGAAGTGACACATTTTCATGAGAACTCTGAAAGCAAGCAGCCAAAAAAAGGCATCTACTGCAGTAAAAAATTTCAGAGAAGTGCACGCATGATAAAGATTACGTAGATTGTGTGGTGGTTACTGCCATTGCAAAAGTCTTGCAAAATTCAACAAGTCAAAAAGAATGTAGAAGGGAACCATTCAATTGTTCTGCTTGGTCTCTTGTATAGCATTGCCCAAGTAATCTCATCCAGTCCCTCTTCATTGCTTCTAGATGCAGTTGATCTTCCAGAAGGGCAACCAGTCTTCAAATGGGGAATTCATTATTGCTCTTGAAGTGAAATACGCACCTTATTTCTGATTTGCATTAATCTTGTTCTACTTTCCAAAAGATGGGGGGAAATGTCAGAAAACTGTTGTACTTCAAGAAAAGTGTGCTGTCCTGAAGGAGAGAGGTGTTATTTAAAGTCATAAGGTGAGAATGAGACTTTGTATTGAAAAGTTGAATGAGAACACAGTACACAGTAGGTAAGAGTGAGAAAGGATATGATTGCACTGAAACTACTTCGTACTCATTTAATGTGCAGCTCTTAAGATCTTTAGTCTAACTTCTGTCAGCAGAATGCTGAGGTGAAAACTGAACTCTTGGATAAACTCTGAAAGCATCTAGCATTTTACTTAATCTCACAACTTCTTGATAAATGAGGAAATCTTGTGCTTTTTCTGAATGAACTTTCAACACCCTTGATCTGTTCATTAAAACAAATAGGTACCTTGTTGCAGCCAAGGACACTTGCCCTTAGGAAAAATTACAGCAATCAAATGGGAGTGTTCAGACATTGACTTGTTACCGCAAAGTTCCTAATTGAATAAGGCTAGAAATTTTTAGGGTTTTTTTTATTATTATCTGAAAACAAACCAGTCAACAAACAAACAAAAATCTCTAGTCAACATAAAGAATTCAAGATTAAGCATACAACATTTTTGATCCAGAAAGAGAAATGGTGAAATCAATGAAAATTGATTAATATAAAAGGCGGTGGCAAAGCAATACTAAAATAGATTTTATTTGACATTAAAGAGTGACGTGATAACAGGAAATGGACAAAAATATTAATTAGAAAAATGTATCTCCAAAAATATCCTAGATTCTATAGATTCTGCTTTGGTTATCTTTACGTCTTCAGAAAACCATATACAATCTTAATGATTTTTTTTGTTGTTACCAGGATGTTTAAATGTGAAGATACTGGTCCTGGAAGATCCTTTTCAACCTTCAGGAGGCAGTTGGATTTTCAGGAAGAAGTCAAACTCTTCCTACCAACAATAAAACTACAAAACATTCCTTTCTGTTTCTCTCCCTTCCTTCCACTCCCTCATTTAATCAGTAGCTGGAAATTTCTGGAGTTTTGCAATGGAAGATGAAATATTTCTGCAAGAGTTGGCAAAGCTGCTAGAGGCAAGATAATTACAATGAACAAAACTCAAGGAATCAGACTCTGCATTGACTCACATCTTATTCCATTCAAGTGAGGAATTAAATTTACACAAAGGATTTGTTGATGACAAATTTGGTTGTCCATGGATTACAAATGAGAAAGTTACAAAAATGTCAACATAAAAACAATGTAATCATGTGTTACAATTGATTTTCACTGAAGTGTATAGGATTTCAGTTGTTATTTTCAATTGCAGGCAATTTAAACATAAATGTTAAGGAAAATGGGAAATTCTGAGTTTGTGATGGGGAAAGAAGGGACTTCCCATGCAGATAAAGCATCTATTTGAGAGATACTGGTATGGAAACCAAGACTGGTAAATATGTGATCATGGCATAGAAATAGTTTTATTTACATAGCACTCTATCTGAGGGTATGTATGGAGCTAATATATGTGCACATTGCTTGTATCCAAAGTAATTCAATAAAAACTGCCCCACCCACAGCTGCTTTTATAATTTTTGGACATATGAAAGTGCGTTTGCATATAGCTCACATCTAGATCCGTCTCTGCACAGATACATGTAGACGTGCTTTTTGGCAAATAAATTGTTCAGGTGAATGTTGCTGGGCAGGTGTCCTGCCCAAAGGCAATGCGAAGCAGTAAAAGGTTACTTTTACCCAGGCTGTACAGTTCTCAGAATAGGAATAAATCCTTCTTCCATTACTGAAAAGTCATTTGGCCAAATGATGAGAGGTTATCGCACTTAAACCTCTTACTGAATTTGGCTATGTCTGACTACAGCTATATCCTAACCCAAAAGAGACTGTTTGTTCTCAATCACAATTTAAAGGATTGCAAAGACCTTATTTTGAAAAAAAGAATGACTCCACCTTGAAATGTGGTGATTTAATATCCATGTGCTTTTCTAGTCAAATGTTACCCACTGGATTTTCCAGCATACTGGGAGCTAGGTTGCTCAGAGATTTTTCTGGAGGCTTTTAAGCTCGCATGAGCAAGCAATTGATGTGAAGGTTGGGCTGAAGCATTAGTTGTCCCCAGAAAACCTCTGTTCTGGTCTTTCAGACTGAGTATGGCACAGATCTAATTATTTATATTTTATAAGGAAAAATGTTTAATGGTGTCGTTTCTGGACAGCTCTTAAGAGGCACTGAACACTTTTCTTGGAATATCATGAAAATGACCCTCCTAGCCTGCTCAGCAATAACGTTATTGTTCAGTTCTTGCTGAAGGAACTTCAACTGCTTGCTCAATATGAAAGAGAAAGCAAGACTTTTCCAGAATTCATGCCTTGAGGGTGAGAATTAGAACTGTGACCACTTAAAAATTATCCTGAAAAAAATTTCTTTGATGAGTAGGACTTTTTTCTGTGTCTTGCTAACAGTGTCATGTCTGCTGCGTGCTTTAAGCTATTTATAAACTGCAGTGATCTGACTCCTTTGACAACCTTGTAAGAATGTTTGTAAGTTAAAAAAAAAAGAGATTGTATAGATATTCATAGAATTTGGATCCAGAAGGAATTTTTATTATTCTCTTGTTCCTACTCATGTAAAATTTCTTCTGCCCAGGAATGAATTAAGACTTCAGTAGTACAAATGGGATTTGTTTGATATGTTATTAGCATCAAACTCCAGCTTTAGAAGGGCTATCATTAAAAATCAGTGGTAGCACAACAACTCCTCTATCAGAGAATGTATAGAAAGGCTGAAGATATTTAGTTGCTTAAAGGGGTTTATAAGAATAACACTAAAAAGTAAATATGGTTTTCAAATTTGGTCTAATATCCCTAGTCAGGTTTCTGAAAATTACACAATCTTTGGTATTAAATGCTGAAAGAAAGGGCTGGTCAGTTCCAATGTGTTAGGTTGTTGGAGGAGGAGGAGGAGGAGGAATGGATGCATTGGTGATGCAATGTGTTCCTCAAAGAGACCTTTCTGCAGAAGCAGGTGGCTGTGATGATGAGTATCTACGGGGCCTAAACCCAGGAAAGGGAGGAGTCAGGAAACAATTAGTTCTAAAGAACCACGAATCATTTTGCTCCTAGCAATAAAAGCTTTGGATTTGCAGACGTGGAAGTAAAACCACTTAATATTAACTTTCCATAAATGGTTGTGGCATCTAGATTTTGGATCATGTTCTACTAAGAGGGATCGAATTGAGTCAATGAAGTCTTATTTCTGCTCACAGCAGGCTTGGAAAAGTGAATGTGCCTGGATGTTCCCAATGTGGACTGCTGGAAAAGAACAGGAGATATCCAGGAAAAAAGCTGTTTGTAGTTCCCACTTTCTTATGCATTGTTTAAATAGTTCTTAGTCTAACAAAAACAAAAAACTAGATTCAGCTGGATTCTTCTGGAAAGGTTCATAGACATAAGGAAAAGAACAAACGTTTCTCATATCCTGCAATTTTAAAAGGATGGAACAACTCCTATGGTCCAAAATCTCAGGTTTTGACTAATTTTGTTTCTCCAGCTCTTTAATGTGCAACCAGAGAATGTTGTTAATTAAAATGGGCCCCCAGGTTTAGGGTTGTTGTTGTTGTGTTGAGAAAGAGAAGAAAAAAAAGCCTGCATAGTTTTGCGTTGCAAGGAACTGAGATAACACCATTTAGAATTCATTTCCACTCGGTGCTCTGAAATTTGAATACTTGTCCCCAGAAAACACAGCCATTGGGCCAAAATGCCAGGTGGTGTCGATCAGCATGTCTTATACTGCAGACAAGAAGGCTGCAGCAACGCATGAGCCCCAACAGCATTAGAAGTACATGGAAAAGTACATGTGAAAAAGCATTGACAGGCATCCCGGAAACAGCCACAAAGAATGTGTTTTCCATTCTTTTTGACCAAAGACACCTCTGATTGATTTAATATGTATTTTCCACTTCTTCTCCAAGGCTGCCTAAGCTGTTGTTTTATAACTCTTATTTCTTATGGCCCTTGTACACTGGTTCATTCATGCTCTTCTCCTTAGTGATGTTTGCAGTGAAATAGTAAGTGAGCATAAAATACAGACTTGGGCATAAAGGAGAGGAAATTGTTTCAGATGCAATGACAGGATCACCAGAAGAGGTACTGATTCCAGGTCTTTGCTTAGGAGTTTTCTTATCAAACATTGCATTACTGTGTCATGTAAAATTACACATGTTCTGTATGGATTTGGGTATGGAAAAAAGTCATTCTCTCCTTAGACTGCTTATTGAGTGCACTTGAATTTTGTTTCCATTTATTAGTGAGGAACTGTCACACAAAATGTTTGATGAAGGTGACCAGAAAAAGTTCTCAATATTATTTTGCCTCGACTGAGAAATGATGCAAAGGACTAATCCTAATCTTTTATGCTGCCTCTTCAGAAGGACTATGCAAAATTTTCTCTGACTCCCATCATTCAGTTTAAAGGACATGTGTTTGTTTGTTTGTTTGTATGATAGCCTGGGTACAATGACTAAATGCTTTGCACAGGCCACGCAATGTGAACCAAAGCAGGAAGCCCAGGTATCTCATACATAGTGCAGTGTCCTAAATGCAAGTGAGCACTTCTTTCCTCTCCTTTTCCCTTTGAGAGTGGGGATAATCTATCTGGTTTTCATGAAGCTTGCAGCCTGGGGCTGGTGGGTTAGGGCTCACTTTGTGGTCAGAGCAATTCTTCTAGATGAGTTGAAGCCTAAAGGTCTCATGGGTCAGCATTACCAGTAGCTTTGAAGGAGCTTAAGCAGAGACAGTACAGTTCTTTTTTTTTTTCAGTATTTTTAGACAATTCTTTCATTAAATTAGACAAGATTACGCTGTAATTAAAAATATCTTTTGCCTTTTTTATTTCTGTGTTACCTGAGGTTACTCCCCTTGGCTGGACCAGGTTCTGAGCGCCTGATAGAGCTGCAGGTGTCCCTGTTCATTGCAGGGGTTTGGACTAGATGGCCCTTAATGTTCCCTTCCAACTAAAGCCATTTTGTGGTTCTATGATTCCCTATCTACAATGTGGTCTGCCACATTTGCCAGAAAAAAAAAATCTAGTTTTATAAAGGATTTCAATTGCAAACTGGCTCATCTCGGAACACTTGCATACAATTCAAGGATGTGCAGTGAGAATACTTTACAGAAAATCAAAAAATTGACCCCAGCTCTAAGAACTCATTTATCACAGTTGTGGCTAAAATACACAAAGTATAAAATCTCTAACAGTAAGTACAGATACACAACAAAACCTGTTCTAACACCTGAATTGGGCTCCCAAGCAGAACTATGAGCTTGATAGGAAAAGAAGCCCGCTAATTCTCCATTTATATTCTGCAGTACCACCAGCAAACAGTAATGATCCTTTATGATGAGTTCATTAAATCATTGTGGGGAGAAAGATATTACCACATTGAGACTGGTATAGCCAGTACATGGGGATACAGAGAGTATCTTGATGATCATCTGAGATGACGTCTATAAATAGTTTGTGCTGAAATATTTGTGCTGAAATAATGACATATTCCAAATGCTACAGGTTGTTCTATTTTGTTCACTTTCAGGTAGAGAAAGGACAAGATAAAGAGGGGACAGTTGGTTGTTTCTTAATTTCATCCAACGTTCTCTATGTGCTTTAAGACAAATTAATGAAGAAGTTATGTTCTGTTTGCCTAGCCTGAAATGGATGCGAAAAACCCACATCCATTTTACTGTTTCTTTTGTCTCATTTGTTGAAGCAAAGACTTGAAATATCTCAGAAGATATTTCATTTTTGCTCTTCCCCTACAGTCCACACTGATACCAGCTTCTGAAAATTCCCTTTTTCCCTATTCAATAGAGACATGTTTCAATCTAGCAATAAAATATGGCAATCTGCACTGATCATCCTCTGTCTCCACACCATGTTTTTAAGTGCAGTAATGTTATTCTTACAACACAGGCCCATTTGGGAGTCATGAGGGCAAGCAGGATTCATGGGAAAAAAATGATTGAGATAGAGTACTGCTAGAGTACTACCATAATCCTTAGGGCCTGAAGTAAGAGTTGCAAAGGTACATTTGGGTCATCCAGAAATTTAGTAACTGGTTGTTATATTTTTGCGTGGTATTTTAGCCAGTGGGAGGTATTTGTGTCTTACTTATATTGCAGAAATATAAATGGTATTGAAGGCTGGAAGGTAATGTATAGTGGAAGAAAATCAAATAAATGTATGCCTGAGAACTAGCTTTCCATATTGCCTCTTTTACTTTTTGAGAGCAGGTGATTACAAGACTGTAACTTGCAAGGTTTCTTTGCTGTAATTCTGGTTATTCTTTTCCAAGGCATGGTATTTACAGAGAGTGATGCTTTTGGAACTGCACATTCAAACTGTAACCTCTGCAAGGATGCATATGAATGAGCTTGCTTTGCAAAACATTGCTAAACTAGGCAATAATATCCCTTACCAGCAATTTTTCTTCATCCTTACGGAAATCAGACTATGAGTGCATGTTATTTCCTATCCCAGCTAGTATTGAAGACAAATTTAGGAGGAAGTTTTTCACACAGAGGGTGGTGACGCACTGGAACAGGTTGCCCAAGGAGGTTGTGGATGCCCCATCCCTGCAGGCATTCAAGGCCAGGTTGGATGTGGCTCTGGGCAGCCTGGTCTGCTGGTTGGCAACCCTGCACATAGCAGGGGGGTTGAAACTGGATGATCATTGTGGTCCTTTTCAACCCAGGTCATTCTTTGATACTATGATTCCTCACAGGAATGCTTTCTTTAATACGAATTTTGATTTAATGTTAGATGTACTCTACTACCTCTGAGTCAGATTTGACTCACCAACCTCCTCCAGTAAAGATATCATTCTGTGCTGTTCCAGGTAGGTTTGACAAGAGCTACTTTCTCCCTCTGCTTTCCCTTTGACATTGTTCTCTTTTATGGGAAAAAATTGCCACAAAGCAGAGTTGTTTTCCTCTCTGGCATTGTAAGTACTGCACAACTTCTGACATGAATAGTAACTGAGGGAGAAAGTTTCAAAAGGCGAAAAGGTTGTGAGTATTTTACTGCAGGCCCTTCTGTCTGAAGACTTTGTTGTTAAGATATTCTTTAGTAGAAGAATCATAGAATAATAGAATGGTTTGTGTTAGAAGGGATTTTTAAGACCATCTAGTTCCAACTCCCTGCTATGGGCAGGGACACCTCCCTCTAGACCAGGTTGCTCACAGCCCCATCCAGCCTGGCCTTGAATGCTTCCAGGGAGGGGGCATTCACAGCCTCACCGGGCAACCTGTTTCAGTGTCTCATCACCCTCACCGTAAAGAATTTCTTCCTGATATCTAGTCTAAATCTACCCTCTTCCAGTTTATAACCATTTCTCCTCATCCTGTCACTACCTGGCCGTATAGAAGAATGATGAGAAGAATTGATACCATCAGCTGGTTATTTTAATTTAACAGTTTATCTTGGTTTTAGTGCACTATTACCCAAGCAATGCTTTAACCACACTATAAATTTGTTTTCTGATCAGCCATTGTAATTAATTCCATTTAATATGCCTGTCCTTAATACTTCCCTGCTTTCTCTAAAAGAAAAACACAGATCCTGAATAATAATCTAGGATTTTCTGGCTTGGCTGCCAACAATTTCTTGCCATCCTTTTCTTTAAAAAAAAAAAAACACAAAAACAGCAGAGTTTCCATCTGAGATGTCAGGAGAAGTCTCTTTTATTTGTTCCCATGTATAATTAGAATTTCAGGGAAAATAAAGGCTTGCAACAATTTAGTGCTGAGAGCAGGTCTTTTTCCTCTAGAGGAGCTGAACATAATGTCTTCATTAGGAATACAATCATTAAAGTATAAATACTCATCTCAAAATCGTTAACATAAAGTGCTCTTGATGCGTCAGAACTATTGCTCTAATCAGAGAACTTTTAAGTTCAAAGGTTTAACTGAAAGTACAGCCAGGAGGTATGGAAAAAGCATACGACATGTAAAACCATCCTATGATTATTATTGAACAGGTAAATGGGACTGACAGCACATGACTTTGGCCCCACAGCTACGAAGATGAGGATCTATTGAATAATATTTGTAGTTCCAAGGTATGTTAGTGAGGGAGATAGAAGCAGTGGAGTATTTGGCTGGGGCACACCTACTTTTATTGCACTATGAGCACCAAATCTAAGCTCTTTTTCTCCTTTGCCTTGACAACTACTACTACTCGATAAATTACTTTTTTAACCAATAATTTTGCCACCCCTGATTCATCTGTACTACCATGTCCTATCAGTATGATGCCATTTTGCAATAGTTTGATGCAAAATGCAGACAGTATTTCTTTTGAATTAATGCCCACTCTTGAGCAAGAAAGGTCTTTGGCAGACCCACAGTTTCTGGCAAAATTTTAGGGAAAATTGTGCTCCAGTGATGTAGTTGCTCCTATAAACTCTGGGCTCTTTGCCATGGGATGCTATATCATCCTTGGCCATGGCCACTCATGGTGAAGACATACTGTACAACAAGTTACAGCAGCAGCTGTTACACTGGCTCTAAAATAAGCTGGCTGTAAAGCTTTCTTCTAAACACATGGCCCATATGGACAAATAGATCATTTCCACTTTGTCATCAGAGCCAGAACCATACAGCTTTTGTATGTCAAAGAGCCTAAAAATGTTGTCTCAGATGCTTTGCTTTGAAGCAATTCATATCTTGTTTACACATCATGAGCCCCTTCTGAAAGTCTGCAGAACTCATGTTATTTTATCGCAGATCTTCTCTTTACATTTGCCATTTTTATCATGAAGATTATCTGAGTAGAGAGAAAATGTATTGCTTTTGCAACTTCCCATTCATAGTTATTTTTATAAGTCTTCCAAAGATCTCCAGCTATAGATAATCAACAGATATTTAATCACTTTTTATGAAATTGTCAACGATTTTGTCAAATGTATTCAAAAGTCCTGTGTGGTACGCCCTAACATTATCTCCCATAAATAAAAATGATAAGAATAGGGAATGAATAAAGGCTAGTAAAACCTCAAAGTATTCCCAACTCTGCTTCCGAATGAGAAACATTGCAACAGAGATATATAAGGCCATTAGGCACAGTTAGGTATAAAATTACACCCACATAAAAAGAAAAAATTATAGATTGACCTAAAAAGCTTTCTGATATTCCTTTCTTCTCTGCAAACTGTTTCCGAGTCAGGAGAGCCCTCTAGGGTTAGTTCATGCACTCAGTGTTGTTCTTATTACATCTTGGAGAGTCCCAAGAAGTGTCACAGTTGGCTGGTTGGACAAAAGGTACTTTTGCCTACAGATACAATTACTCAGAAATCAGCTTTTATAAGGAGCACTATTTACACTCTTTGTTCCTAAATCTGTGACTTAAAGAGATTTTGTCTTGGAATCACTCCTTCCCTAAGCAAAAATGATGCATACAGAATCTCTCTAAAAATATATATTTTTATATTTTCTAACTTTGCCACTAACTTTTGTCTGAGTGGTAGGAAAGAGGAATCCCACTACCATGTTGAAAAGCGTAGGGAGCTGAGCAAATAGTCATGGTCTTTAGGTAGCAGTGTGTGAGTGCACATAGGAACCAGTGGCTCTTGCCTTATTAGTTTAAGCTGAGAACAGTCTTCCCTTAATTATACTGATTTTTTCTTTTTCTTTTTCTTTTTTTTTTTAATTTTAAATTGTTGCATAAGAAAGTTAACTGAGAAACTCCACTCAGGTTGAGCAGGTATTGACTCTGGTTCAGGTCAAACAAAGGGTCTCTCAGCACTCTCTTCAGTGTCGCACACTTCTCCAAAGCACAAGTTAAATGTAAAGACAGAAAGCCTGGCAATTCAAGCCACAAACATGCTCAGAACAGGCTCTTTTCCAGACTTCAGAAGTCTTGTTATTTTTTTCACACAGAAATCATCAGCGAAGACACACAGAGAGTGAAAAATCAAAAGCAGTGAGAGCACAGTAAAAACAAGCTGAGTTTGTCTGAGATTACTGCTATTTACATATATATATAATTACATACATATACACAGAATCATACATTTGAATATACACATGCATACAATTGTAGAACCATTAAGTGTTGAAAAAGACCTCTAAGATCCCCAAGTCCAACCCCAACCCACCACCACCATGCCCACTGACCATGGCCCTCAGTGCCACATCTCCACTGTCATGAACACCTGATGGATGGTCACTCCACCACCTCCATGGGCAGCCCGTGCCACTGCATTACCACTCTTTCAGAGAATAAATGTTTCCTAATATCCAACCTGATCCTCTCCTGGTGCAACTTGAGGCCATCACCTCTCATTCTATTGCTGTTAGGTGGAGCAGGTGCCAACCCCCACCTTGCTCCATCCTCCTTTCAGGGAGTTGTGGTGATGCTGTGTCTCCCAGTTTCAAGCCTAACTTCAAAACACACACACGAACAAAATCATGAAGATATGAGCCGTAGAAGCCTGATATTACATTTTAAAAACAGATGTTAATGTCTGTAACCTTCATAATTTTTCTAAAATACGAAAGAAAACCTCTTAGAGTCTGGTTTGTGACAGAAACGTTCAGAAATCTGAAGGTAAGCAGAAAGATCCCACAATGTGCACCTCGTGTTGAAATCCCTTTAGAGGATAGTCAAATTCCCATCTGATTTTGCTGACAGAATGACTCGTAACACTAAAATAAAAATGTCTCAGAACAGCCGTTGTGGATATTTTAGATGATTGGTAACTTAGTAACTGAGTTTTAGAGTTTCTGAGCCGCTCCATGCAAAACATGCAAGTTATCCTGAGCTGAGCATTAACAGCTACATCCCAATATCTATGGTCACAACTTATCTGTATTTACCCACTTGTCTTCCCAAATCTGCTTAATCCCCAGTGAGTGCGTGTGTGCGTATTAAAGAGATGTCTGGTGATTTTCTCAGAGTTTCAAGCTGGTATGCAGAAAATGAGAGAAGGCAAGGGAGAATGAGAATGAACATGCTTACAACTCCCTTCTCCGTGCAGGAATACAGATTCTGGATATGCCCACTTTCTCAAAGTCCCCTTCACCACCTTGCAGGAGTGGTGATGGTGAGCTAAAGCACATCCTGCTTTCAACGTGCTCCTTCAGACTGAGCCAGAAGAGGGAGACCAAGGATGCATTAAGGCAGATGCTAGCTCTTTTCACTGCTGGCCTTCTACCAGCTAATACGTTTTTGGGAAAATTTCTTGAACTAGATGAACTCTAATTTACAGGATTCAGTAATTTTTAGAACTCTAGGGCTGGAGCTCTGCAACTGCACTCATTTTAAAAGAGTTTGTCAAGATCTAACTTGCTTTTGCAAATGCTTGAGATTGCCAAAGTACAACATGACCTGTATAAAGTGATAGGAAAGCATCAAAATGGCCTTAAAATTTTGATTGTAAAGCTAGAAAAGTTAAATTTTGATACAAGAAACTTGCTTGGTCTTCAGGTCTTTAGGTGCGGCTTAAATGTGTTTGTGAACAAAATGACATTGTATGCCTGTCTCCGTGACTAGAAATTAGAATAGAACTGTAGAATCATAGGGTCATTAAGGTTGGAAAAGAGCACTGTACCTGGAGGTGTTCAAGAACCATGGAGATGTGGCACTGAGGGACATGATCAGTGGGCATGGTGGGGATGGGTTGGGGTTGGGCTTGGTGATCTCAGAGGTCTTTTCCAGCCTTACTGATTCTGTGATTTTAGATGCCAAGAACTGTTCAGGTGCAGCCAAGATTTCCATATGCTGCTTTTTTTTTGACCTCTCCGTAACTTACATTTCTGTAGCACCTAATTTTATGGAAATGTTTTTCAGGCAGAGTTGTCTGCAGGTGGGCATGCACGAACATCCAACTGCTCATGCTGCTCTTAGAATTCAATTACACTCCAACAGGTCTGGAAAGGTCTTATCTTTGGGGCATTCTCAAACATATCGCTGAGATGTTATTTTACACAAAGGGCTGAGATAAGTCATTTCAAGAAGGACTTCATTTGATTTTGTCCCAGTGCTTAGTTGTAAGGGATTTGGAAAACCTGCCTTAATTTCTCCTTGATTTGGAGCAGAGACCTGCAGATAAAGCGGGTGCTGTAATCATGAGACTGCTGCATTAGTTTGGATAAATTTATACAACTGAAACTGCTTTTTTTTTAGTAAATAATTAGATATCAAATGCACCTAAGAGTAAACAAGCAAAAAAAACGAGAGACTCTGTGATCATTATTGTCCTGGGATCAGTAGAGAAAGGCATGACAGGGCACGTGCCAGTGAATATTTATTTATACAAAATAAAATAGCTCCAAACAAAGAGATTTTAAGAGTCTTTGCAGAAATATCCAAGACTTGTAGCTCCTTATGTGGGATTTAAGAAAGTATCTCCCGTGTTGAGCAGAGTGGGGATTTGAGAGGGTGTCTTCTGCCATCCTCCCTTCCTTCTGCACTGAAGGTCATGGTTAGTGGGCATTGTGGGGATGAGTTGGTGGTTGGACTTGATGATCTCAGACATCTTTTCCAACATTAATGATTCCAGGCTTGTATGATTCCATGATTCTGCCCTTAATAGGCAATCTTTTTACAGAGGTAAAAACAAGCCTGGCTTCAGCACTGAACACCAGCTTGGAGCTCGGAACTGAAAAACTGAAGCAAAGATATGTTCTAGATATACATCATTTTGATTTGAGCAGACATCAGTTTCCTAAATGCCTTTAAATCTGAACCTAAAACTATAAGGGCTAGAATATCAATAACTGAAATTTCATATTAAAGTTGAATCATGTTTTAAATGTCTTTAAGATATTTAGCAATCTGGGTTAATTTCTTTTCAGACTTGCTTCTCATTTAACATGAAATATTTTTTCTTAGAGAATGATGGAAAAAATAATCAAGTGGTTGCACATCTGAATAAGGAAAGGAACCTGTTCACCAAACAGAGAAGAAGACAGCTGAGCACTAATGAAAGAAATTGTAGCAAAAATGGGCAGCTACAGACTGCATTAAACACACATCAGGCAGCAGTTTAACAAATGAGTAATCATAGTATTTGGACTTGATCCCTACGGAAATGAAATATTGTGCTGTGCTGACACCTGGTGCACAAACATGTTTGCTCATGGAATCATAGCCCCCTGCCATGCCTTCCCTAAAGAAGCTTTCCATTCCAGACTGACTAGCCTTAAACTTTTCATAATCATCTGATGTCTGCTAAACCCTTAAGAGATGAGCAGCACTGTGGGGAGTGATGTCTTCCTGAAAAATTCAGCACAATTAATTTTCACTTGTTCACAAGATGCATTCTGATACATTAAAGATTTGATTAGAGGCTCAGGAAAAGTGTTTTTTTCCAAGAACATAAATGGCAGCAGGAGTGCTTAAGTTCAAAAGAAGCCTTTGAACTGATTCCCTTTAATACATCTTGTTAAACTTGGAGGCTTTGATAGGCAGGGGCTGGACGGACAAATCTGTAGGTCTAGTTTGGCCCAGGTCACTCTCCAGGGTTATAACCAGAAACGTTTTTAGGTCGTACCCTGTTGTGCTCCATCCAGCACCCAGTACTACCTCTCAGTGGGTTGGGAAACAGCCTTCCCCATAAACGTAGCCCAAATAATTCTCTGAATGACCCAAAGCTCTTTCTCTCTCTGTTGATCATGCTTTTCCTGCATGGCAACTTGATACTTCATTCAAGAGCCTTATTAGAACTGTAATAATTCATAACAAACACAACTTCCTAATAGGTAGTTATTTACCTACATGATGTTATTGCCCTCTTGCTATCACCTCTATCACTATCATTGTGATTGGGGAACCATATATAGTTCTCTCTTTTGGCCTTTCTTTGATAATTTCCTACATTTCATATAAATTTTATCCTGCTTTTTTAATTATTTTTTTTTTCCTTTTTACATCATAAACTCTGTTGTATTTACTTACCTGTACTCTTGAGGCAGATTCTTGTATTCATGGCCACAAGTAGAACTTCATAGAATCGTTTAAGTTGGAAGGGACTTTTAAAGACCATCTAGTCCAACTCCCTTAAAAAGGAACAGCGACACCCACAGCTCCATCAGGTGCTCAGAGACCCATCCAGCCTCAGTTTGAGTGTATTCTGGGATGGGGGCATCCGTCACCTCTCTGGGCAACATGTTCCAGTGCCTATCCACTCTTAAAGTAAAAAGTGTCATCCTTACATCCAACCTAAATCTCCTCTCTTTTATTTTGAAACCGTTTCCCTTTGTTCTATCACAGCAGACCCTGCTAAAGAGTCTGTCACCTTCTTTCTCATAGCCCTTGTGTCTTCCTGTTTGGCTGCAAAGTGTCCTATCCATTGAAATAATATATAATAAACATTACATCATCCAGGCTTCTTTTAGATCACTTCTATTTACCTCAGCTGTTAAATGAATTCTTTGTGACCTGAGAAGAACAGATTCACCTAGACATGATGGAATCGTAGAAGCATAGAATCTTTAAGATTGGAAAGACCACTAAGGTCATTCAACCATCAACCCATCACCACCATACTACTAAATTGTATCTCTCTATGTGTCACCTACTCTTTTTTTGAACAACTTTAGATGGTGACTCCATCACCTCCCCTGGGCAGTTTTGCCAATGCCTGACCATTCTTTCTGACAAGAAATGTTTCCTAATATTCAACCTGAATCTCCCCTGGTGTGTCTGAAAGCCATTACCTCTTGTGCTATAATCCTTCTAAGTACTATGAGAGAAGGTGTGTAGTAGTTAATCTCAACAGTTAATGAGTTAAGAGTTAATCTCAAATTAATCTCAAGAGAAGGATTCTTATGATTGTCATTATTTTCCATTAATCTCTCTGTAACTCACACGCCTCAGCCTTTTGTTCTTCAGAGTTCCCAATATCAGAGCTGAATTCCTTTCCTGAACAACAAAGCAGTCCTTATGTTTGATGGCATTCATAAAAGTGAAGAAGTGATGAGCATCTGTGGCATTATATATCAGATGTATCCTGCTAACAAGAGCCGTTCACTGTAATTACTTACACAGACCTAAAAGGCACATAACACCCAGACAATCTCAAACTGCAAACACTGTGCTTGTTTACTCCCCTTGAAGCATGTTAGGCTTAATCCACATTTTTTTTACCCCTGTTTGTCAAATTGATTTATAACATCAGTTTCAAAATTGAAGCTCCTTTCCTTGATTTCATTTTGTAATACTCCACACTGCAGAGTGTTCAGAGCTTGGTGTTTAATGTTAGGTTCAGTTTGCACGTGTAGAAGAAAAATAGCTGCCTGTTAAGAGTATAATTTACCTCACTTGATATGGAATTGAAAGGCAGACAATGTATTGCAATAACCTCATTTAATTACCTCTTACCTCTGACTGCTTTTGTATGTGTACAACCATTAGTTCATGCTAAAAACACAACGACAAATCATCCCCTTAAATCCCTTCAGACTTTTTTCTTAATCTCTTGGAAACTTCCACTTCTTACCTGGGAGCATTGCTGCTCAGCAGTCCTGTGTATGGAATAGGTGCAATTAACAGAACTTTTAAATGCATCCAAACCATTTTTGAACGAGATAGCTCAGCTATCTGCAGCAAACGTACTGGACAAAGGAAGGCAGAAGGCCTGGGGGTTAGTTTGTTCTGAGCCTTGTGCTGAGTTAATTCTATTACAGGCATTTCTCACTGCATGGGAAAGATGAACACAAAGTATCAGGTGGTAAAGTTTGGGTTTTTATCCGGACTTCAACATCAGCCCTGGTTATATCTGACTTTTGATGGTTCTTTTGGCATAATGTCCCTAAACCACTTCATCAACACAGTAAAAGAGCTAAAGTTCTCATGATTTCATGTCTTGATCATTACAAGGAGAGATGGTTGTAGGTTATCAGATTTGCACAAGCCCATCTGAGCATGCCACTTATTTCTATCTGTTCCCTTTACTGTAACAATGAATCAAGCCGTTTGTCTTCCCTTATGTGCTGATCAATAACCTCACATCTCCTATTTAACCTGGCTATTTTTCAATGTCCTGCATGTACACAATGATTTTATTCTGTACTTGTGTAGTATGTCACTGAGGGGCTGTGCTCCAAATCTGGAAGCTGCAAAGTCTTAAATAAATCAATCTCAGATGCATGGACATAGGAAAAAACAGTGGCATTATTTTATTCATGCTGTCATGTGAAGCCATGCATGCTAAGTTCTGGGTACTGAACCATCCACGCAGGCAAGCTGCAGCTACATTAGAGCCAGTGAAAGTATCAGCGGGTGCATTTAACTGCACCCCTCTGTCCTCACTGCAGCCCAGGTCTGATCAACGTGAAGCAGTACAGTTGTGCACTCTGCTCCAAGTCTGAATGAGTGTCAGGTCAGGGAGACATTTGCTTGCTCACTGCCCATTGCCCATTTGTAAGGGAACCAGAGCAGAAAAGTAGTGAGACTTGCAAGGTGTATTATCTCTGCTGGATGATGGATCCCCACAGAACAATAGAATCACCAAGGCTGGAAAACACCTCCAAGATCATCCAGTCCAACTGTCCACCTACCACCAATAGTTCCTCACTAACCCATGTCCCTTAGTAAGGTAACTCCAGTTGGCCCAGCTGCTGTGTGGCCTAGTTTTCCCCTGGTTTGGCAACACAAGATAAATATATATACATATACATATATACATATACACACACACACATATATATATACACATATATATACACGTACACATACATACACCCATATATGTACATACATATGTATGTATACATACATACATATATGTGTAAGCACACATGCATACAAGCTCTGCTCCGGAAGTAATGCCTCCTATTTGATTATGTTGGCCCACAAAATCAGAGACAGATGTCAGTGGTATGGCAGTAGAGGTTGAACCTTCCCACCAATATTCCATTACATTTTGTTGCTGTGTGACAGATGACAGCAGAAGGGCAGTCTAGAAAAATGGCATCTGACATGGAAGCATGCCTGAAGTAAAGACATGTCACTGAATTCTTCCATGGAGAAAAAATGGCACCTATTGATCTTCACTGATTCTTGTTGAACGTTACAGACACCAAATAATGGATATGAGCACAATGAGGCAGTAGGTGGTGTGTTTCAGCAGTGATAACAGTGACAACAGTGGGTCACCACCACTAGTGCAGCTTTTTATGAGTACAGCATGTAGGCTATTGATCATTGCTGGCAAAAACTGCATAGCTGATGGTGGGGACCATGCTGAAAAATAGCGTTTTGTAGCTGAGAATTTGCTTTACCAAATAGTGTTATTGTGGTCCTTCTATCTGTTGCAGATTCAACAAAAATAAATAGGAGGCATTATTTTTGGAGCAACTTACAAGCATATACACATATATATATATGTGAGCTTTTCTTCCCACAGCTTTTAGATATGTAAAGGACATACTCAGAGCAACAGCCTTAAGCTGTGTGTGGTACTGACTAGTTCCGTGGGCACTGATTAAAGGTAACAGAGGGAATGGTGGTTCTGCCTCATTTGTCAGTGGATAGACCAGCAGAAGGCAAGTTGCTGCCTGCTAATCCATCCACCAGGCACAATTTGCCTCAGAAACATGAGCTGTTTCACACAAACAAACAGTGCTCCATGGCCCACCCGCCGTGCACGTGCATGCATGCAGATATTCCTTGTCCTGACTTCAGCACAATGCGCAGCAGTTAATACCAGACTCAGAGCCCAAGGTTACTGTGCAGTCTGGTTGGCAAGCCATGTGTGAAATAAATTAAGTACACAAACTCACTCTAGGTCATGGAAGGGGTCAGGTGGGCAGCTAATTAACACCCCATAGTAAGCTTGTCCCTGCCCAGCTCTGCTCTCACCAGTGTTACTGAAAAAACACACATTTTAGAGGCTTGATCATGAGTTTAATTTTTATTTATTTTTTAATTTATTTACTTAGGTGTTTTTTTTTTTTTTAATTGCAATACAAGAAATTCATCCCTGAAGGTTTTCAAGGGAAAGGTAAATGTCGGGTTGAGTAACACTGTTTAGTGGGCATGGTGGTGATGGGCTGATGGTTGGACTAAATGATCTTAGTGGTCTTTCCAACCTTAATGATTCTATGATTCTCTGAAAGAAAAGCAATAGATTTTAAAATGGGAAAAGGGACCTTAAGCTGTTTACATTTTTTTCCCTGAGCTGCCAGTAACATAAGTGGTTCTTGCAGAAGGCAAAATCCTGTGTGGGCAATTCAGCATTAAAGGGTGCCTAGAGAAACAAATGGTTATTTAGAGCAGTTTGTATCCCCTTTTGTGCTCAGTGAGAAAGGATGTGCTCCTATTACAGCCATGAGATCCTGCCCTTCAGCTCATGCAGGAACATCCTGAGCTCAGCTATAATCACAGCTGAAGTTGCTACACAAACAGAGGTCAGGACATTTTCCATACAGTCTTTGTAGAAAGTTTGACCGGTTGCTTTCCCTTGATTCTCATAGTCACAGATTTTTCTAGGTCGACAGTTCCCCCACACAGACACCACGCACAAATATCTGCAATGAGAGGAGCCAAGTCAGAATTCTTGAACGGGATTTGCATTTCTACAATTAATAAATCATCTGCAGGAGATGTGATAGTCTCTCTGGAGCTTTCTTTTTAGATGCCTCAAGATCTGAGCTCAGCAGGGAAACTGTTGACTTCTGCCCTTCGTCCGTTTTAGGATTACTGGGGAGTGGAGTCAGCACCCCATTAGGAAAACAGATAGTGAGAACTGGCAGTGCTGTCCTCATCTCCAGGAGCTTCAGAATAGGCCTCTGTGAGAAAATATAGATAACCAGGGCACAAATGTGTGTGCAGTCACACTTCAGTCACGGTGAGCATCCAAGCCTGCTGTGGAAGGAGCTGTGATGGTGTGAACAAAGAACTCCAGGACTTTAGGCACTACCTTCAAACGGCAAGCAAGCTAGATCCTCGCCCCATACTAATTCCTGATTGTCATGATAATAGCTTAAAACCAAACAAATGAGAGCGTATCAAAATGCAGAGCACTGATTTAATCCTACACTGACTGCAGTCAGTACATGTCTGACCTTCAGAAGGATTTGGGATAGCTCTGTCTGCAATAAGCTATGGCTTATTTGTAGTTTCTTATAATTTATGAGCTTTGCTTTGGGCTGTTTCACTCCAAGTTGGGTATTCACGGCTGTTGACTTATCTGCTAGGTTGGAAGTTGCCAAGCATGGCTGCTAACAGAGCAGGAGGGGTGTTGACTGGCTTAAAATGACAGCCTGGATGTGTTGGAGAGTTGGGCAGAGAAGAAACTTGTGATGCTCAACAAGAGCAAGTGTAGAGTCCTACATCTGTGGAGGAATGAATAACTGTACAGCTCAGGGGCTGAGTTGCTGGGAAGGAGCTCTGCAGAGAAGACCTGAGTGTTTTGGTGGCCAAGAAGGCCAGTGGTACCCTGTGGTGCATAAAAAAGAAGGTGGCAAGCAGGGTGAGGGATGTCTTTGAGGGTGGAAGAGCCATGGAACAAGCTTCTCATAGAGCTGGTGGAGTCTCCTTCTCTGGAGATATTCAAAACTCACCAGGATGCTTTCCTGTGAGCCTACTGTAGGGAACCTGCTTTGAGGGGGGGTTGGACTGGGAGATCTCCAGATGTCCCTTCCAACGCCTACGATTCTGTGATTCTGTGTTACCATATATCCATCTTTTATGGGTGAGTGCAAAACTGTCCCACAGATGACTGTGCTCCACAGCCAGGATGCATTTCTATTTACCTTGGGCAGCATCTAAGCAATCCAGAGGTATGAGATTTCTTTGGCTTACTGCTCATGGATTGAGAATGAACCTTCAAAAAATTGCTGTCTGTATACCATGTAAATCTGGCATTTTGGTCAACATCAGTTTAGCTCACAAAAAGCAATATAAATGCATCTAGAAAAGAAATTAAATGCTGCAATTTTATTAACCTTGACTAATCCATCATGTAAGTCTATTTATATTAACTTTGAATTTCCATTTAGATACTTCTGGTTTTGAACAGAGCTGAAAAAACTAATATCATTTTGCAAATAAAAAGCAACCTCCCTTTGCCAAACTAGACAAAAAAGCCCAAACAACAATGTAGCATTTCTGTCTTTTTTAACCTTGAAGTATAGACATTTTTCATTGGATTTCATATTTTTCTTTTTTCCAGTGCACTGTTTTTTAAAACAGTCTTTAATGTTGCTGTATTTCTATACATATTCTCCATGAACATGAGAGAAAATACAGATTTTTACATTCCCCGAAGGCCTGTAACAACACTCCCATACATATTGTTACTTCTTATTTGTCTCTTTCCTTTGGACTAAGAGTAGGTACTTCTTGTCTTGCAGTAGTATGACTTACTATTAGAAGAAGTGCCAAATAGAAATTTTGAGATCAAATACCTCTATTTAACTATCACTGCAGGATAATATGAGAAGAATCAGTGAAAGTTTCCATATAGTTCCCCACTCTGAAGGCTATGATCCAAAGTTTGCAATTCCTCTCCATTAAGGGTGTCGTGATTTGAACTGACTGGGTTTTTTGAAATCTAGGATAGGTTTGATTGTGTTTTACATTTCTGGTAGGGTTTGAGTTTGTACCATGAGGTTTTCTTCTGAAGAGCTATCTGATGGCAAGGACTTCAGCAAATATTAATATATCTTTATATATTTCAATACAAATCAATCTATGTCGATATACATCATTTGTAATACCCAGCTAGAATAAAATATGTTCCAAAATTTTTTGTTTTTCAGGAGTTATTCAGATATTTGACCTTCATCTGAGAAATTTCACAAAACTTAATGTTTTTAACTTGCACTTTTCTGTAGACCTTGCTTTGCATTCTATTTTTCCCCTCCTTGTGTAAGACCATGGCATGACTTATATGGAGATTCGAATGTCTGTCACTCTTTCAGGTTCAATAACTAAATAGCTAAAATGATGGCTAAAACAAATGGGGATGAATTGCATTAAAACATCCAGCTGCTCTGTCTTCAGACATTTCCATGAAGCATTCTACAAAAGCACCCAATCCTACTAACAAAAAATAAAATAAAATAAAAAAAAAATGGATAGATAAATTTCCAGGACCATCCAAATTCATATGACCGAGCTTGGATCCTCTAGTGCTGGCCTTCCAACCTAACGTTTTGTCTATTGTGTGCTTTATAAAATTTGTTCAGTTGTATACTTTGTAAGAAAACTACATCTTTCTAGCAACATGTGATATCAGTTAATAATAAAATGAGATCTGCAAGTTAATGGAATGAAAATGGAAGAAGAATGATGGGAATTATATTACGATGGGGGTGCACTGTATATCCACATACTACCCCTCTGCAGAAACAAATTCAGTGAAGATAGGGTTTTCCAGAAGCTAAACATTTTGCTACAGAAATAAGGCAGACTTGGGCTCTCCACTGTGCCATTGCTTCCCTGATATAGTTTTACCTGCTTCTCTGCACATCTGACATCTTTTAATTTGCTGCATTGTACTTTTTAGCCACCTAATATTTCCATTCTTTTCCTGCAGCTCCAGACTCAATCTGGTCAGCTTCTGAAGTCCAGGTACTGGCTTCCAGGAGCAGGGTTCTCTGAGAATTGTGCTTGTGACTGAGAGCCATCACTTGCCTTCTTGTCTGAACTATCTGTTCGGAAAAACCAGAAAAGAGTATGATAACATTCATCTAGACACACCATTCATGAAGAAAAGATCATCCCCATCATTTTCACTGACTTATTCTGATGAAGCAGGGTTATGCACAGCCTATTATCTTGGCCACGTCTTTCAAGCAGCAAATTATGAGTTATAATTAAGAAGACACAAGGAAGCCTTGAAAGAAAGAACAATTCTTCCCTGAGTGAAGATAATTTTTTCATTAAATCTGAAATTGTCAGTGATACCATCTCAGAGAAAGTACTCTTTTTGTTCCATAGGAAATGCTATTTAATCTTTCTTCTTTCTAAATATCCTATTTAAAGCTCTCATTCTCCCTGTTCCATTCTCTCCCAGGAAGTCTGCCTGAATACCAGCTGTATCACTGTAAGAAAAAGGTCCTATAACTAGATATTAATAAAAAGATCCAAAAAGTATTTCCAAGTATTGTTGTTCGTCCATCAAGGTTCATCCTTAAAAGACAACAAAAACAACAACAAAAAAAACAACAAGAAGGAAATGAAACATGTCACATTTCTGTTTGCAAATAGATTTTTAAAAATACCCATAGAAATAGCTGATCCCAAGAGGAAGCTCTTAACTCCTCTAAGGTCTAAATTCCTTTCCCTTTTCTTGTCTGTCATCCCCTATCACCCAAGAAGAGGGTCAGACTTCATACTCAACTTTGTCTCCCTTCACAGCAGCTTAGGAACAGATAGAGAAAGATGCAATGCACGGATTTGGACTGACCTTTTCATTGAGACCTCATCCTGCTCATTGCTATCAAAAATTCTCACAGCCAGTTGTATGCATTGGTTTTGTTTGCAAAAGGATTGAGAGGGTAATAATTGGAAAAAAGATCGACACTGACAGAATGAATGTGTGCCATGGAAGAAATGAGCAGTTTGGTGTTTTTTATTATGATCCTGAAAGTAAAATTGCATTATACCAGAATTAATAGATTTTTCTTCACGAAGGGATAAAATCAAATGCTGGGAAGTGACTAGTTTTGTTATTTTCAGATTGTATGACCAGAATTCTCTTTTCATCTGTCTTCCTGTCATGTTTCCATGCAACCCTTAGGGCAGAAGAGGAAAATCTACCTTCAGTTACCTATTTGCTGCTAGAAAGTTTTGTCTTTGTCAAAACTTTCTGAAGTGTCCTTGAGGGTTATGACTGCAGTTTCAGAAAGAGTGCAGCCCTGGCACACATTAAATACAGTAGTCCTAATGGCTTCTCCTCACAATGACCATTAGTGGTTCTGACATACATACTTTTTAACAATTAAATATGATTAATGAAGGTGTGCTTCATTTCCTAATGAGTAGACCACCCAGTAAAATTAATCTCTGAATGATGATCCTAACATGCAACACCATTTTTGTGGGTAGCTATGGGTGAAAAACAGAACTCGGTTATTCAATCATTTTGTTGTGAAACAAGAAAATTACCTACAGCCCAGGAAATATTCCATTACCTAGAGCCAGACCTCTTTTTTTTTTTATGCCACCATTACCCTGTTGTACAACACAGGGGTTTTTTGCTGTAATTGCTGGATATCGTAATCTTGGTCCTTAATTTTGACGCATGTTTCTGTAGATTTTAAAGGCAATGTTCGCTGTTGAGCTGATGCGAAGAATAAATAAAGAGTTTTTTTATATGGTGCCCCATCCTTTCACCTCTGAATGTTATACAGAAAAAGAAAGGAGCCTACCAACAATCCGGGAAGACTCATGACTCCCAGCTCCCATTTCAATCCCTCTCGCTGGTGTATTTAAATGAGCACTTTCTTATATTTTATACAAGAAACAGTAGATTTGATTAAATATGGATAGAAGTGAACTTGGCAGGTCAATTTATCCATCCTTCATCATCAGGACACAGTCGGCTTTGTGTAAACCCATCCTGTCAGACAATGTCTGCTCTTAGAACCCTCTGAGTCTGAAGATGCACCAGTTGTCTCAGCTACTAAATTTCAATGCTTAATCTTTCTTTGGCCATCCTAAATCTCACCTAAACCATTCTGTTTTTCTGATACCCCAAGGATGTCTTAAAGTACACTGTTAACCAAAGACGCAGATTAGTCTTGCTGACAGTGTAAAGTACCTCTGATTCTAAACATCTTATCTATCTCACATAATTGAATATCCTTGTCTCTTTTCTGAGTGAAAATATCTCTTTATCCTCCTCAGGTTAAAGCATAAAGCCTTTACAGTGATAAATCTCTATTTATTCTCCATTTTACATCCTCCTCCCATTTATATTTTAATTATTGTTGTAGACATTATGAATCATTCTCCCATCAGATGTACACTGATAAAGATTTACTATCTTTGCAGTGAAGTCACTTTTTTAACAGAAAGCTTTCACTTGAGCTCTGCATGTTCAGGCAAATGAAACATATTCTCTAGACAGAAACATTACTGAATTTTCATCTCATGATTCATGGGCATTTTAAAAGCAGTCTTTGAGAGAAGGACAATCCTTTATCATTATACCGAGGTAAGCAATTGATTTGTTATTTCTCATATAATAATGTGCATGTCACCCTTCTGCAAATAATTAAATTGTAAATAGAAGATAGAAAAAATCCACCCAGGCCACAAACATAATTTGGCAATTTTCATTTCTTTACAACCTAATAACTGACAGGTGCAACTATGCTTTCTTATAAGGTTTTATGAACTCAGTTAGTAGACAGAATAATGCTTAGAGATAACTTAGACACATTTTTGTTCAGATAAGATTAAATAAAAAATGCCTGCAGGAACAAAAATTTGGGTTGAGAGAGGTTGTTTTATATGAGAGAGAGGATGGAAGTGTCCTCCTTGGCTCCATTTCCCTGGGTCTCCTCTACTGAACCAGGTTTGTACAGTGTTGGGTGACTACAAGGCTGCTACTATTGCAAGGTGGATTTGCAGTGAAATCAGCAGGCTTCAAGGTTGTATTCAACAACTCATTCTTAGCCCCAAAACTGACTTTAGTAGAAGCCCACCTTTGCAGGCCTTTTGAAACTGGTGCACTGAGATTTGCAATAAAAGCCAACATTCACCCATGTAACATGAAATTTGAATAAAAATCTACACTTGTAGGACACCTAACTGTGCTAACAAATCTGTTGGCTTACATTACGAGAGAATCAGACATGAAACTACATTCTGAATTGCCAAAAAATACTTTGACCACAAGATGGTTTTGATCAGCGAATGCATTGGTCTGACTTCATTAATCAGCAAGTTTCTTCTGAGATAATTCATGAAGATCCTTTGAATACATAAAATACAGAAGTCATCTGAGTTGTCCTTGGCCTCCACGTCCTTGGGATTTAAGCCATGCAGCATGACAGTTTCTTCTATGTAAGTGTTAAATGAACCTGTAAATAACCACAAAGTAGTATTTACTGGAATTTCTATGTTTTAAATCGCCTTTCTCTTCGGTTCCAAGTTCCCTAGCTACTTCATAAAACAATCCTCTCAAGAAAAGATTTAGTTACTTTTATGGTAAAAAACAATGTACAATAAAATATGGTGATCTCAACAAGATGGTTCTGGGTAAACAACCTATATTTTTTTCATGTGAGCAAACAACCCTTGAGTTTCAAAGATGAATAAACCTCCAAAGGAAAAATTTTCTCCAGATTTGTAGCAAAATTCTACTAAACAGCCATTTTCCACTGTGTTTACTCAATAGGATTGTGAAATTTTGAGTTGGGCATGGAATTTTAATGGGATACATCCTGTAATAAGATACAAATGCAGGGAATTCTTGTGGGCAAGAGATTGATGCCAAAAGCCTCAATTTGGTCCAATACAGACACATGCTACAGTGTCATGTGCATGAATGTGGCTTAGTGCAAACAGTTCTTTGAGTCATGGGTGCTTTTGAATGTCTTTAGGATAAACTGGGTGAGAAAATAAGAGGACAAATAAGGTATAGATAGCTGAAAGTAGCAAATGTGTAAAGCTCAGTAGACAAACTACTTTGCATTGAGCACAATATGTTCCCCCCAAAATTAGCAGGTGTTTACACTGACTTCAGCTTGCAAGGAATTTAGGTGTACACAAATGCCTGTTGAAATTCTTGCCATAAAAAGTCTCAGTAACAAAATCCTTCCTGAAACAACCCCTCATCACAATCTGCAAAAGGGAAAACATGATACAATTTTCTTCATTTTTACCATTTAATAAGAGTGATTATATTAAAGAAAAAAGTAGAAAAATGCAACTTCCAAATGCTATATAAATATCTTCATTGCTGATGATAATATTAACCTTCCTTTCTGGTAATGTGCGTGTAATCATAAATGCACACTTTTTCTTTGATAAAATTGCGATACAAAAATTTTGGTGTTCTGCTTCTATGAAACAACAGCAAAGCAACATCTATTCCACTGTTTAATTTAGAACAGTATAACTTCATAAAGCTCTGCTTTACTTCATTACTTCTCATAAAATCTTTTACAGGAAGTGGTGAAGTAATTATACAGATGTGTACGTCAAAAAAGACGGCTCATATAACGGTCTTCAGATTTTATTGTAAATGAAAGTAAATGTTTAATTTTTTATTTGCTTGCTCAGAAAATCTCAAATAACCTTAAAGAAGTTCTGTGTGTACTTCTGTGTTCCCTGCCTGTTTTCATCCAGGAGACCATTCAGTATTCCTTCCAACATTAAAAATTAATGACTTGAGGGAACATTGCTCCCAAATAAGATTCACCTGAGGGATATTGGGTTGACCGTGAGACAATGATAAGGAAAAAATAAGTGACAACAGACTTAATAGTCTCTTGAATTAATGGAAATTATGCCAAATAGAAGTAACTGCTGTGGAAGGAGAAGTTGAATAGGCCAGGACTTTTCTGACTTCAAAAGAGAAATCTGATTTAGATCAGTGAAGTTGTGAGTGGTATGAAGTGGCTGGATAAAGAGTGAATATCTCCAGTGAAGAAATTTCAAAGCAGAAAGGAAGGTTTCTGTATGTTTAATGTGCAGCTAAGATGTGGAATTACAAAGGGTTTTGTATATGCAAAATTTTACAGGGAGCCAAGAAAAGACAAGTTTATGGAGTTAAAATCCATTAAATATTCTCAAATATTTCTACATTTTTATTAACATTAAATGGATTCTGTAGACAGAAGTCATGTCTAGCTTGAGGATGGAGTGTTGGGTGACTACAAGGCTGCTACTATTGCAAGGTGGATTTGCAGTGAAATCAGCAGGCTTCAAGGTTGTATTCAACAACTCATTCTTAGCCCGGTCAGACTTCATACTCAACTTTGTCTCCCTTCACAGCAGCTTCGGAACAGATAGAGAAAGATGCAATGCATGGATTTGGACTGACCTTTTCATTGAGACCTCATCCTGCTCATCGCTATCAAAAATTCTCACAGCCAGTTGTATGCATTGGTTTTGTTTGCAAAAGGATTGAGAGGGTAATAATTGGAAAAAAGATCGACACTGACAGAATGAATGTGTGCCATGGAAGAAATGAGCAGTTTGGTGTTTTTTATTATGATCCTGAAAGTAAAATTGCATTATACCAGAATTAATAGATTTTTCTTCACGAAGGGATAAAATCAAATGCTGGGAAGTGACTAGTTTTGTTATTTTCAGATTGTATGACCAGAATTCTCTTTTCATCTGTCTTCCTGTCATGTTTCCATGCAACCCTTAGGGCAGAAGAGGAAAATCTACCTTCAGTTACCTATTTGCTGCTAGAAAGTTTTGTCTTTGTCAAAACTTTCTGAAGTGTCCTTGAGGGTTATGACTGCAGTTTCAGAAAGAGTGCAGCCCTGGCACACATTAAATACAGTAGTCCTAATGGCTTCTCCTCACAATGACCATTAGTGGTTCTGACATACATACTTTTTAACAATTAAATATGATTAATGAAGGTGTGCTTCATTTCCTAATGAGTAGACCACCCAGTAAAATTAATCTCTGAATGATGATCCTAACATGCAACACCATTTTTGTGGGTAGCTATGGGTGAAAAACAGAACTCGGTTATTCAATCATTTTGTTGTGAAACAAGAAAATTACCTACAGCCCAGGAAATATTCCATTACCTAGAGCCAGACCTCTTTTTTTTTTTATGCCACCATTACCCTGTTGTACAACACAGGGGTTTTTTGCTGTAATTGCTGGATATCGTAATCTTGGTCCTTAATTTTGACGCATGTTTCTGTAGATTTTAAAGGCAATGTTCGCTGTTGAGCTGATGCGAAGAATAAATAAAGAGTTTTTTTATATGGTGCCCCATCCTTTCACCTCTGAATGTTATACAGAAAAAGAAAGGAGCCTACCAACAATCCGGGAAGACTCATGACTCCCAGCTCCCATTTCAATCCCTCTCGCTGGTGTATTTAAATGAGCACTTTCTTATATTTTATACAAGAAACAGTAGATTTGATTAAATATGGATAGAAGTGAACTTGGCAGGTCAATTTATCCATCCTTCATCATCAGGACACAGTCGGCTTTGTGTAAACCCATCCTGTCAGACAATGTCTGCTCTTAGAACCCTCTGAGTCTGAAGATGCACCAGTTGTCTCAGCTACTAAATTTCAATGCTTAATCTTTCTTTGGCCATCCTAAATCTCACCTAAACCATTCTGTTTTTCTGATACCCCAAGGATGTCTTAAAGTACACTGTTAACCAAAGACGCAGATTAGTCTTGCTGACAGTGTAAAGTACCTCTGATTCTAAACATCTTATCTATCTCACATAATTGAATATCCTTGTCTCTTTTCTGAGTGAAAATATCTCTTTATCCTCCTCAGGTTAAAGCATAAAGCCTTTACAGTGATAAATCTCTATTTATTCTCCATTTTACATCCTCCTCCCATTTATATTTTAATTATTGTTGTAGACATTATGAATCATTCTCCCATCAGATGTACACTGATAAAGATTTACTATCTTTGCAGTGAAGTCACTTTTTTAACAGAAAGCTTTCACTTGAGCTCTGCATGTTCAGGCAAATGAAACATATTCTCTAGACAGAAACATTACTGAATTTTCATCTCATGATTCATGGGCATTTTAAAAGCAGTCTTTGAGAGAAGGACAATCCTTTATCATTATACCGAGGTAAGCAATTGATTTGTTATTTCTCATATAATAATGTGCATGTCACCCTTCTGCAAATAATTAAATTGTAAATAGAAGATAGAAAAAATCCACCCAGGCCACAAACATAATTTGGCAATTTTCATTTCTTTACAACCTAATAACTGACAGGTGCAACTATGCTTTCTTATAAGGTTTTATGAACTCAGTTAGTAGACAGAATAATGCTTAGAGATAACTTAGACACATTTTTGTTCAGATAAGATTAAATAAAAAATGCCTGCAGGAACAAAAATTTGGGTTGAGAGAGGTTGTTTTATATGAGAGAGAGGATGGAAGTGTCCTCCTTGGCTCCATTTCCCTGGGTCTCCTCTACTGAACCAGGTTTGTACAGTGTTGGGTGACTACAAGGCTGCTACTATTGCAAGGTGGATTTGCAGTGAAATCAGCAGGCTTCAAGGTTGTATTCAACAACTCATTCTTAGCCCCAAAACTGACTTTAGTAGAAGCCCACCTTTGCAGGCCTTTTGAAACTGGTGCACTGAGATTTGCAATAAAAGCCAACATTCACCCATGTAACATGAAATTTGAATAAAAATCTACACTTGTAGGACACCTAACTGTGCTAACAAATCTGTTGGCTTACATTACGAGAGAATCAGACATGAAACTACATTCTGAATTGCCAAAAAATACTTTGACCACAAGATGGTTTTGATCAGCGAATGCATTGGTCTGACTTCATTAATCAGCAAGTTTCTTCTGAGATAATTCATGAAGATCCTTTGAATACATAAAATACAGAAGTCATCTGAGTTGTCCTTGGCCTCCACGTCCTTGGGATTTAAGCCATGCAGCATGACAGTTTCTTCTATGTAAGTGTTAAATGAACCTGTAAATAACCACAAAGTAGTATTTACTGGAATTTCTATGTTTTAAATTGCCTTTCTCTTCGGTTCCAAGTTCCCTAGCTACTTCATAAAATGATCCTCTCAAGAAAAGATTTAGTTACTTTTATGGTAAAAAACAACAATGTACAATAAAATATGATGATCTCAACAAGATGGTTCTGGGTAAACAACCTATATTTTTTTCATGTGAGCAAACAACCCTTGAGTTTCAAAGATGAATAAACCTCCAAAGGAAAAATTTTCTCCAGATTTGTAGCAAAATTCTACTAAACAGCCATTTTCCACTGTGTTTACTCAATAGGATTGTGAAATTTTGAGTTGGGCATGGAATTTTAATGGGATACATCCTGTAATAAGATACAAATGCAGGGAATTCTTGTGGGCAAGAGATTGATGCCAAAAGCCTCAATTTGGTCCAATACAGACACATGCTACAGTGTCATGTGCATGAATGTGGCTTAGTGCAAACAGTTCTTTGAGTCATGGGTGCTTTTGAATGTCTTTAGGATAAACTGGGTGAGAAAATAAGAGGACAAATAAGGTATAGATAGCTGAAAGTAGCAAATGTGTAAAGCTCAGTAGACAAACTACTTTGCATTGAGCACAATATGTTCCCCCCAAAATTAGCAGGTGTTTACACTGACTTCAGCTTGCAAGGAATTTAGGTGTACACAAATGCCTGTTGAAATTCTTGCCATAAAAAGTCTCAGTAACAAAATCCTTCCTGAAACAACCCCTCATCACAATCTGCAAAAGGGAAAACATGATACAATTTTCTTCATTTTTACCATTTAATAAGAGTGATTATATTAAAGAAAAAAGTAGAAAAATGCAACTTCCAAATGCTATATAAATATCTTCATTGCTGATGATAATATTAACCTTCCTTTCTGGTAATGTGCGTGTAATCATAAATGCACACTTTTTCTTTGATAAAATTGCGATACAAAAATTTTGGTGTTCTGCTTCTATGAAACAACAGCAAAGCAACATCTATTCCACTGTTTAATTTAGAACAGTATAACTTCATAAAGCTCTGCTTTACTTCATTACTTCTCATAAAATCTTTTACAGGAAGTGGTGAAGTAATTATACAGATGTGTACGTCAAAAAAGACGGCTCATATAACGGTCTTCAGATTTTATTGTAAATGAAAGTAAATGTTTAATTTTTTATTTGCTTGCTCAGAAAATCTCAAATAACCTTAAAGAAGTTCTGTGTGTACTTCTGTGTTCCCTGCCTGTTTTCATCCAGGAGACCATTCAGTATTCCTTCCAACATTAAAAATTAATGACTTGAGGGAACATTGCTCCCAAATAAGATTCACCTGAGGGATATTGGGTTGACCGTGAGACAATGATAAGGAAAAAATAAGTGACAACAGACTTAATAGTCTCTTGAATTAATGGAAATTATGCCAAATAGAAGTAACTGCTGTGGAAGGAGAAGTTGAATAGGCCAGGACTTTTCTGACTTCAAAAGAGAAATCTGATTTAGATCAGTGAAGTTGTGAGTGGTATGAAGTGGCTGGATACGGAGTGAATATCTCCAGTGAAGAAATTTCAAAGCAGAAAGGAAGGTTTCTGTATGTTTAATGTGCAGCTAAGATGTGGAATTACAAAGGGTTTTGTATATGCAAAATTTTACAGGGAGCCAAGAAAAGACAAGTTAATGGAGTTAAAATCCATTAAATATTCTCAAATATTTCTACATTTTTATTAACATTAAATGGATTCTGTAGACAGAAGTCATGTCTAGCTTGAGGATGGGAGAAGTACCATGGGGAGAGAACTACAACTTTTGAATTGATCTTGTAGTCTGTAGCAGAAAGTTATGTTTAGGCATCACTGCAGACAGACTGCTTTTGGTCTCACCCAATGTGGTGGCTTGCCTATTCTTATGTTTGCAGTCAAATATGAGATAACAATCATCTTACAGTACCAGTCAACTAACAGTCATCTGCCTTCTGTAACCTATTTATCAAGATTCTCCTTATAGCTACCAAAACAGACTAACATCCAATAATGATTTATTCTACTTATTTTAGGAAGAGATTAATCATAGTTTAGAGATGCCTTTGTATCTCTGCTACCCATAGAGAGCCAGTGGAAAATCTCTTAGATCAGTTGAACATAGAAATATGATATCACCATGAATCATGCATGAAATGGCATTTTGAGGTTTCTCTTTCTGACAGGTTGCAGCTTCCATGTTGTTTTGTAGAGGCTCAGTTGACTGTAATTTATCTGCAACATTCATTTTGCATTATAACTACTATTTGACATCCTGAGTGCCCCATCCAAGTCATCAAAAGTTAACCCAACAAAAACAATGAATTTGGAATGCAGTAATGATAGATGCTGGAACCATTCTAAAAGCCTGTGATTAAATAACGAAGAGCCAGGAACACCAGACAGTTTCTCCATAGGAAATGAGATAGCATGTGAGTCGTATAGTCCGTTTGTGTAGAATGCATTCACTCAGTGGTAATACAAAGAAAGGGCGTGAATTTACTGTCTAAATCTTCTAGACAAGGTGCCCAGTTACCAAGACTAATCTTCAGCTTACAGATGGAAGACTTTGTATTACCATGACATTGTGCCCAATCTGTGCTACAGAATTATCAGGCAAGAATATGAATGATAGGTTTGTCTTACATTCTTTTACCCAACAGCTTAGGTAAAACCCACAACTCCCCTGATTTGGAGAAAATGCAATGACAATTGGGCTCAACAGCTTGCTGATTTCCACAGATTTCTACGTTTTCTGTAATTAGAAATAGCGCTTGTCCACTGTATCCTTCACACTGTGTTCAGTGAAACTCTGTGTAACTCTGTTCATTCTTCCCTTCAGACAGTCACCAAGCCTGCGACTACTGCTCTTTCTCATCTTCCCCCACAGTCACCTGTTTGGCATGCATTCACAGTGCTTAACAGAGAAGTGTTCTCTTCATTGAAGAGAGAATGGGCTTTGATGAACCTTTCGAGAAAATTACAGAGGGGAAAGAACTGGATTCCAATTGCCTAATTTTCACAAAATACAGGCAGTCTGAATGCATTTGTATAAAATCTTGCCCATAATTGTTACCCAGACCATGACAAAGCAATATTGAGAAAAAATGCTCTTTTTAGGTAATTGAGACCATTTCTGGAAGATCAGAACAAGTCAAGAAGGAGGATGTGTGTGACATATATAATTTAGTTATCGATCACAGTCACATACAGGAAATATTTAAACTCTAGGGTGAGTATTAAAATTTTAGTGCACTATACACAAAGGATAGCTAGACCCAGTTCATCATCAGTGTGACTTGGAGCTACAATGAGAACTGTGATTTCAGTGGCTGAAGTCACCTCTAAACGAGAAAGTACAGCTTCTGTTAAGCAGCCTCTAATCTGTGAGAGAGATGACGTGATCAGTAAATTCAAGTTGAACAGACAAGGTGGAAGGCAGAGGTCTAACTCGAAATTGATATTCATTAGGATAACTAACTGGTACCATGTCACAAATGCAGTACAAATGAGTAAATGCATACTATTACATCTCTAAATTGCTAGATGAAGTAATGCAGTAATTTGCTTAATTTTATTAAGCTTTGGAAAGACAGACTTACAGCATTTAGCCATATGAAGGCAGAAAGATAAAATACTTTCAAATGTGCCTTATAACACTGAGCATGCAAAAAGACCAGCGTCTTGTCTTGAGATAATGAAGAAATTATTTCAACATGATGTGCGATGTTGTAAGGATGGAATATTTCTCTAGCCAGTTTGGGTCAGTTATCCTGGTTCTGGTCCCCCCCACCTTCTTGTGCTCCCCCAGCTTCCTTGCTGGCTGGGCAGTATGAGAAGCCAAAAGTTCTTGACTCCTTGTAAGCACTGCTCGGTGACAACTAAAACATCAGTGTGTCATCAACATTGTTTTCATCCAAAACACAGCACTGTGCCAAATGCTCTGAAGGAAATTGAGTCCATCTCATTTGAAATCAGGATAGAAATCTGAGAAAGAAAACTTGACTATCAAAACTGTTAAACTTGATGGGGATAAAACCCCAAATATAGGAGAGTCTTTTAACTCAGGATGCAAAAGATTGACCAGAATGAACAGCTAGTGAAAAAAAAAAAAGAATTAGAGGTATTCAAATTACCAATTGGATGTACATTTTTACCAGTGACGCAAACTCCCAAAGGATGCAGTGTGTTTTCCATCTTTGGCTATCTGCAGATCAAGACTAGATGTGTTTCTGAAGTGACACAGGACAAGTGGATGAAATCTCATGAGCTTTATTTTGCAAGAAGTCTGATGGATTGACCTGTTGGTCCCTTCTGGACATTAACTTGGTGTTTGTTAGTCATACAGAAATGATTGAATTCCCAGAGCTCTGACCCAGGCATGCACAGAACTCTATTAAAAATCTTGCTGGATTATCTAGGATCTTTCCCATTCTGCGATAAGCCCAACTCTGTGGGCCAAAAGCAATATATATTCACAGCTCATTCTTCTCTAAACACTGGAGCAGCAGCCTCTATGTGAAATTTCATGTTGATCTTCTCATTAACCTCACAGCTTTTTCTCTATTATTTTTTTCTTTTATTTTCATAAAAGGTTATTAAAAGTAAATCTTAATTGGATTATGGCTGAGCTTTGACTCTGACAGCCAGAATTTATTTTTTCTACTTTTCTTTTGGGGATTACTATCTTTTAGAAGAAGTGTCTTGCCACATAAAAAAGACTTGAGGAGGAGTCCCAAGATCATCTTCAGCAATGTCTTGTGCAGTGAAATGTTTAATTGAAAATTTAAGAATACTTTTAGACCTTATCCAGGTATAATCAGATATTTATTAGCAGTGGGCAGCAGATGGATAAATCCTTTCTAGTTGGACACATACCATTTTCTCCACCAGTAACACACTTTCCTGTCAGATATTACCCCGCAGTGCAAAAGGCTTCCTGTGTAACTTCCCTTAGAAAGTGAAGCTTGCTGAAGAAACAGAAGTTGCCAGTGGACACCATCTTCTCTGTCAAGAGATTCCTTCCTCTTATTACAGAATCCCAGAATCCAATTCTGGCTGAGAATGGAGATCTCTCCAGGTCTCTGTGGTCTGGCCCTTCTCCAGCAGGGACACCCAGAGCTGGTGCCCAGGGCCCACATCCTGGTGGCTTTTGGAGGTCCTCAAGGAGGAGACCCTACATCTCTCTGGTCCCTGTTCCAGCTCTCTGGCACCTGCCCAGCACTGCAGCTATGCCTGATGGGCAGGGAGAGTTGTGCACAGGTTGTGCCCAGTGCCTCTTGGGAATTTGATTGCTATATGTCACCTTCCTGTCCAAACCAAGACTATTTGCAAGACAATGTTGAGTCACAGACCCTTTCTTCTGGCCCAGACCCCTCTGGTGCTGCCTGTTTGCCTACAAGGAGATCAGTACAAGATTTTAGAATCATAGAATCATTAAGTTTGGACAAGACCACTAAGATCACAAAGTCAACCATCAACTCAACCCCACCATGCCCACTAGGCCATGCCCCTCTTGCTGCCCTCATTAGTGTAGCCCTTTGAACAAAACTGTTAGAAATTAGGGATTGTGGAAGCTTAACTCACTAAATGGTGTTGTGAAGAAGGGTGTGAGGTCTGTGGTTACAGTAACGTGCAGCTGTAGGAAGGGAATTAAAAAGGGAGGCAATCAGCTATCTGCATTCTTGTCCTTGGGATCACAGCCTTTCCACTGAATCATAGAGTGAGCTGTGCTTATTTAGTTATTTGATTTAATTTTTGTGGTTGAAATGATTCTGTGAATCTGTGACATCAGTGGTGTTCTGATGGTGAAATTTAGTGGATACAGAAGGGGAAGCAGTTCTGCTTTCTGAGCTCTCTTCTTTTTTTCCAATTCCAGAGTACCTCTCATAGTTGATGTCTTCAAAGATGTAGGTATATCTATGTATCTATATTCTTTTTAACATATAATAAAGGTGGTTACAGAGAAAAGCAGAGGATGCTATTTCCTAAAAAGACTGCCTCTTCTTGATCATATTTCTGAGAATGAAAGTAATTCAGGCTGACAGGTTCTCACTGCTTCTCATACAGTGCACAGAAAAACAGAAGAAGGTTCCTTAAATGCAAAGCAAAGCAGAGCAATGAAAGCTGTGAGTGCTTCAGAGGCACATACAGCAGAGGAACATGACTGGTACTTTGAGCAGAATGCATTTCTTGAAATAATCTGACTCCAGCAGGTGGATAAAAGTTTATGTTATTTCTTTTGCAGAATTTCATCGTATCATGTATAACACTTCTGAGTTTTATTCCTGGAAAATTCAGCTGTGACCGAAAGACAAAGATTAAGAAAAATATCCCCAAAACTCTGAGCCAAAGGTGTAGTACAGAATTTAAGTACATTTCAGAGAGGATCGCATTTAGATGCATTTCACAGCAACTTATTTATTTTTTGAATAATCGCATTACTCAAAGAAGTTTGGCAACAGGCAGGAGGGAAAATGACTCAAGAAGAAACAGAAGGCACTGAAATGTGTTGTTATACCCCAGAAATACATTTGGTAGCCTGTAGAAATAATAAAGCTAAGCTGAATGAAGTATAAAGCAGAAGAGTTATGAAATAAAATCTGGATATTTGAGGCTACACTCTGCAATCTCTACTTTGGAAAAAAGAGACTAAGCATGTGGCTGATTTTCCTTGAGTGAAGAGTGTCAGCTTAATTGCCAGATTTTCTTTCTGTTCTTGTTTTCGTTGCTGAAAGTGTCTCTAAGGCATTCCTTACTATAGTAGGGAATGTGTTCATATTCACTTCTTTTATTCCACAGGTTAAGAAAAATCAGTATTTAATGGTGAGCCCATATCTGTGAACTGCAGGTGGTGACCAAACTCTTAATGGATGGGAATTTGCATCTAATGTGAAATGTGTGCTGTGTGACCAAAACCAGAAAGAGTCATAGGAGTCATGGATGGGACAGAGCTTTAGCAGGTTCTCTTGAGACAGGACAAAGGGAAATGGTTTCAAAGAGGGGAGATTTAGGTTGGAGGGGAGCAGGTTATCCAGAGAGGTGGTAGAAGACCCATATCTGGAGACACTCCAGGTCAGGTTAGATGGGGCCCTGAGTATCCAATGGAGCTGTGGAAGTCCCTGTTCATTGCAGGGGGTTGGACTAGATGGCCCTTAAAGGTCCCTTCCAACTCAAACAATTCTATGATTCTATAATAGGATCTCTCATGAGGTGAGATGTAACTGAGAGACTCACACGTAGGTAGCTTCAAGAATGGTACTGATAGAGCATACAGTACTTAATGATCTCTTCTGGTTTCTTTGTTTTACACCTCAGGAAAGCTTTTTTTCCACTGTGGTCACCATGGTTTCCACCACTGACTTCATTCCAACTCCTACAGTGAGTGACTTACAACATGTATCAAGATTTTGGGTGTTTTTTCTTACAAATGTGTGTCCAGGTTACTGTTTCTTCATGGCACGCTCAGCTCCATTGCCATAACATGTTGGTAATATACTTACCCATGGCAGGAACTTCCCCATTCTGTTTTGGACAAAGCATTTGGACAGGATGCAGAGATTTTTTGTAATAGTCAAAACAAAGCATAAAGTATTTCTCAGTGAAATACTTCCAGCTTTGGCTCTATTCTAAAGGAGTTAGAAAAAGATAGTCATCCAAACATAGAATTTTTTGGCAATTGTATGTTTTTGGGTTTTTTTGTTTTTTGGTTTTTTTTAATCCTAAAAGCACTTTTTCTCAGTTGTTCCTTACTGGTGCCAGGAAGCTGGCTACTAAGAAAACAATTATATAAGTGACTTCTTTCATCTTGTGTAGGTGACTCCCAACTCTAGGCACTTAGAATTATGGGAGAAAATCCCAAGTATAATTTAACATAGAAATTATAGTTAGGTTTATGTAGACTGGAGTATTTGCTATCGTGAAATATTTTTTCTTTGTTCTTTTTTAGTTGTTTACCATCTTTCACAGAGACTTCATTACACTTCTCATTCAGTATCTGGGTCTGTAAATATCACCTACACATGGCAGGATCTTCCATGGGGATCTGCAAAATCTTGGCAAAAAGTAATGTAGCTAAATGTGTTCCCAGATGCAATGCTCTTTTCTGGAACTTTTCATTATCTGAGTAATGTCTTACTCTTTAATTGATAGACACTCTTGTCAGAAAGGGTACAGATCCCCGGGAAAAAAATGCATTAGTATTGTCTCCATGAACAGTGTTTAACAGGATAGCTGAACACGGGCAGCAATTAGTTTCCATTCCTTCTTCAAGGAATCTTCATGTAAATCCCATGAGGTTTTCGCATTTGCCTATTCTGTTACAAACTATTTTGTCACATTTAAAATGGACTTCAAGGCATTTTTAGAAAGCTATTACTCAATGTCAGGCTTGCAAAGAGAGTGAGGACGGTGAGTATTCAGCTCCCACAATGAAGATCGCAACAAATAGGGTCAGACTGTTCAGAGATGCAAAGCATTAGCAATGGGAAAGCTGCCAAGCTTCTTAGGGGAGCAGAGGTAATTCTTTCATCATTGTCATTGCTCGGGTCGTATTTACAATAAACAAGGGAGCTGATTTATAGGAAAGCCAGAGGATATTTAACAGTGCTGTTATCCCTTCTCTCAGAACGTTAACTTGTAAGATACAAATAATCAACAGGACTATGACAATTATCGTATTACTTTTATTACAACTCTATCTTCCCACAGAACGACCCCATTTCAGCCCCACTTTTCAGCACGGTTTCTCTCTCTAATGGTTATCCTTGTTTTTGAATGTAAAGAAAATTGCAAAATATCAGCAGTGTGAAGCACTGTGTAACAAATGAAAACAGAATGTATGTCCATAAATAGCAGTTGTAGAAGAAAAAAAGGTAAGCTCCCTATCTGAGACTCCTGGTACTTTCTCATTCTTGGACTCTATCACCAATAAAACTACCAATAAAAATACATTTTGTTGTGGAAAATTTTACAGAAAATCTCAGCAAATAACATTAAAAAAACATAAAATGCCAAATTTTTCTTGTGCTAGCCAGTCAAGTATTTGCCAAAATACAGTGATCCACTTTTAAGATGACACTGTCATGTACAATGTCCTAATCTGCAGTGATATTTAGGCTCCTAAATTCCATGTGTTTTATCAGCACTTAAATACTTATTGGGGTATGTTTAGAATAGTACAAAATAGAATAGAATGGCTTGAGTTGGAGGGGATCCCAAGGATTTTCAAGGATCTCCTCCACACAGCAAGTTCTATTTTCAAGCCATCAGCCCCGGAAAGCTGAGCTCCCATCTCAACCTCTCATAAGAGCTGCCAGAATTTTCAGAGGGGATTTTCATTACAGATTTCTTGCAATTGTTTCACCTTTCATTAAACTTTCTTACCTTAAAAAAATTCTGACCAGTGGTATGTATGATAATTTTTATAAACTGTTGTTGTAAATATTATATCCAGAGAAGAGCCAAATATCTAGGTAGTTTAAATGAGTGTTTCTGCTCAGTCACATTAATGCATTGAAATGCTTGAAAAAGTCTTAAAGATGAAAAAAAGCATTTTCTTTTCTGAAAAGTTTCCTTTTAGGAGTGTTTAAAACCAGTTTCAAGTAAAGGGAATTTCAGGGAATACAGGACTCGATAAAGTTTGCTATAGAGTGTCAGCATAGCACCTGCTGAAACAGCACACTGACAGAAATGGTCACACACTAAAAAATTGGGAGACATTTATCTAAGCACTAAGTTTTATTATTTTTTTCATTTTTATTTTATTTTTTTTCAGGAGTGTCTGCTTTGATCAAACCAAAGCCAAGCTCGCAGCAGCAGCAGGAAGAAGTTCATACTCATTTCTGTCCAAGTCTGGTGACGTTCATAATTTATTTGTAATATATTTGTGATATATTTCAATACTGTTTTTGTAATATATTTCAGTAGTCAGACAGCTATATATATCCCACATTCACCTAAACCCTGCAGTTCTGCTTTTGCTAGAAGCTTTGGATTGAGGCTTGCTACAATTTCCAAGTAAATGCAGGATGTTCGTTTGCATAACAAAGGAATTTGGCTACACTGAGACACTGGCCCTGTGACTGTTAGTTTCCATCCTTTCAATGTAACACAGCTGCCATCACTCTGAGACAAGGGAGATACAACCGGATCCCATTTGTGATTCTGAATACAAATTTTCAAACAAGCTCTAATGCAATCCAATTAGGTGAGGTGGGAAACCAGAGCAAGAATCTTGATTAGCATTTACAAGCATTAACATTTACAGTAGACAAAATAATAAGCTGTTCCCAAAATAATCGTATGATGTGCATGGAACGTGTAAAACAGGGTAGTTGATTAAAGTCTTGTGACTTCATTGCTTGTGCCTACATGTTAAAAGTCAGCTCCCCAGATCTCCTACTCCATTCTCATTCATGCCATGATGTAGCATGTGGTTGGTCCCTGCTTGCTACAGGGACTGAATCACGTGCAAGTTTCTGCTTTTGTAATATTCCATTCATAGGCACTGCTTGGGACCACGTTGCATGAGCCAGCAGATGGCATCGTGAACTGTACATAACATTTCATGTGCTGATTTGTTTGTCAAAATTCCTGAAGCTAGAGATGAAAAGGTTCCCCTATTTCCCAGATCTCTTGGTCCAGTTATTTATTAGTGCTTGTCCCTCCCTCAATTTTTGACTTCTAGTGCTTGGATACTTTTTGTAAATTGAATATTCAATAGGTACACCATTACTGGGACAAAGAATCACAGAATAACGGGAGCACTGAAGTTGGCAGGGACCCTTGAAGGTCATCTTGTCTAAGCCCGTTTTTCAAAACAACAAAACAATTGATAGAACGTTGTTCTATCAATTACAGCAGGTTGCTCAGGATCGTGTTCATTTGGGTTTCGACTATCTCTACGAATGAAGCTGTGTAAAAAGCCCTTCAACAAGATTTTCTCACCAAGCTTTGATGCTCACACCATTTGTCATTCTCAGAGTAAGTTTCTCCATATATTGGGTTTCTGCCTGTGACCCCAAGACCTCTTATAATGTCATTGCATTCAGAAGAGATAACTCAAGTTGGCTGAAGGAATCTTGGGAAATAAGTGACAGAAAGCACTTTACTATTATTTTTAGTTTAGAGAAAGCTATGGACTTGTTTTCAATGCTGCAAGTGAAGCACTGGCACAGGTTGGCCAGAGAGGTGGTTGATGCTCTGGAGACACCCAAGGTGGATGGGGCTCTGAGCACCTGATGGTGCTGTGGGTGTCCCTGTTTGTTGCAGGGAAGTGAGTGGATCCCTTCCAACTCAAACTGTTCTTTGTTTCTATATGAACTCCTGAGCTCTTCCAAGGGAAATACCTCTGAAGAGAATTATTTTCTCCAAGATCTACAAAGAAGGGTTAAACTCAGCACTGCCCATAGGTTTTCATTTATCTCATAGGTTCAACAAATCTGAGTTGAATGCCTCAGCTTCCTAAACTGCACCAAGGGAGAAGAAGGCAGATGTCAGACTGGGGGATTGTATTAAAAAATCAGTAAAATTTCCCAAAATGTCATCATGCCAGAATTCTCTTCAGGGGAAGCACTTCAAATTTAAAACTGGTGCAAAGCTAAGTTCATTTTCAACTCTTCTGGGTGACAAAAGGCGTGAAAACTTATGCTGATGCCTCCTATCTGCTGGATCTGTGCCTGAGCCCAAGCGCTGTAGGTTATTCTAAAATGGGTCTCTCTTGTGTTCTCCTCTCACAGTTACAGCTAATTAAATATTAGTTGCCAGGGGACCTTGTGCTGAAATCTCCTGCAGATGAGCTGCAGAACAGATCTCTGTCTTGATTTGGCCTAGTAAACATTTTATTTTCTTAGGGATATGTAAGGGACCTGGGAGCACATTCCTGCTTCAAACCAAAGTAAGGACTCTGTGTTGAAAATGAGTGTACTGCTTAATTCAACTAAAGGGAAAATTACACATCTTCCTGTTTTGGTAGTATCAGTCCCTGAATGCTGACCTATCTGACTAGAATGGATCCCAAAGGGGATGTTGGCTGGCGTCACTTGTTTTTATTCTCTGAAGTACCTTCAAGGTCTAAGGAACCAGCTTAATGACTTGGGTATAGAATCATAGAATCATTAAGGTTGGAAAAGACCTCTAAGATCATCTAGTATCTGTGCCCACTGCCAAAAAGCCACTACTTTGTTACCTCCCATGTGGTCACTGATATGAGAGGCAATCCTGGCAAAGATCATGATGATAGCAAAATAAGTAGCAGTGTGATCACCATGCCTCCTCCCTCACTTTCATGGAGGATTTTTTCTGATAACTAGTTTTTAGTGATTTGTTGTTGCTGATGATGAAATAAAAGGAAATGTGCAAGAAAAAATATTCTGCCTCAACTAGAATAGGAAGAGGATTGAGTTCAGAATCCAGATTTGTTCTAACACGGACTTTTATCTCCTCTTGCAAAACATGAGGCAGGGTAAAGCTAACTCTTCCTCCTATCAGCAGGCATAAAAGGCTGCAAATACATGCCTGTCTTCAGAAAAGTTGACATTTGGGTTTGATCTGTCTCCTGTAACAATCTCTTATTTTGTAGCCTGGAAGACACATGGGATTCACTGGGTTTCATTCAGTGCTACGCCATGGTAGGCTGCATGCAACATGCACCAGACAAGGAGTTTGACATTCGTGTGCTATGGTAGTACCTTGCCCATCTTCATCTCTGAAAACACATGCAACTTGCCTATCCACTAATGTCTGACCAAAATGGCACTGAACAACACCACAGTGCACTTTAAATTTGGAGCTGTAGCTGTATTTCTTTGCAAAACTTTCTGTAAAGAAAGGGGACAATGATAAAACGGAGAAGACTCAAGTCATTATAACTTAAAACTTCAAATGGCCTCCTATAGCTTCTTTTAGTGTCAGCAAAAATACAGACAAGTAATAAATTACAGATTAATGAATTGTTCTTGGCTTCCATGGGTATGCTTTGCAGGCCCAAAGGACTTAATGACATGGAATCAAATGCCATAGTTTAGTTTTGTCACCTGATAACCAGTCTTTGTTTCATGCATTCACTTTCTTATTTTATGTCTATTGATCGAAGTGTAGAGAATTCCCTGAAAGATCCCTTTTCTGTGGCTGAAGCAAAAAGCAACAGAACTATTACAAATACGAAAACTGAATTTAGGCTTCTGTGGTTTCAGCTAAATAAACAGCTCCTCTTGGCTCATTCTAATCTTGTAAGATATATATATTTAATCTCCATTTCTCTTGAAATTTCATTTACTTACTTACTTTCAAAGGATGAAAATAATTTTGGATTCCTGTGTTTTTTTTTTGTTTCATAGAATTGTAGAATCATTTGTGTTGGAAGGGATCCTTAAAGGCCACGTAGTCCAATTCCCCTGCAATGAACAGAGACATCTAAAGTTTTTAATTTCTTTATCTTCGTTTCTTCCCATTCTTGTCATGGTGATTATATTAAACAATATTTTCCACGCAATTACAAGTTTCTACACAGTTATCATTTTTTTTTCTTTTTTTTTTCTGAAATTGACTCTTCTAAGTGTAGATATTTCTCTTGTTTATCATTTCAGGAACACTCACTATAAATGCAAGAACTATCAATCATTCCAGCCCATATGCATTTTAGAATTTCTTTTGATACTGGTTATTAAAAAGTGTCTGCTTTTAATTCTTTTATGCTTATCAAATTGCTAGTCTAATTATAAACATCACTTCTGAGCTTGTTCTCTAATTTGAGCATTAGGAATGAACATCACCAACCCTTTACAGATGAAACACAAAGAACAAATTGCATCTTAACAGCAGAGCATAGAAGCAGATTGCAGTATTAAATTGTATTGTGAATAACAGGCAGGGAGCATTTGGGTGAGCAATTGAAAAGAAGATGCTATCTGCAAGATAAGTCACAAAACATGATGTCAGATATCCTGAGGAGCCTGGTAGAAATATCATACTAGCATGAAAGTGACAGATTTCTAAATGCCTTGGCTCATGGGAGAAAGCATTCAAAATTGCAAGTCAAGCATCTGCAATCTGGCTTACATATTTCTTAGAGTGAAACAGACATTATTTATGCCGTGTGATATCTGCAGAATGAAAGCTGATGGTTGTGTAACTGCCCTGGGTCTCGTGCTGCTTCAACAGTACATCCCAGTGTCAAATGGTTATCATTTATGGATTGACTGAAAGCCCTAGAGAAATCCACCACAACTTCAGAAGCAGACAAATGAAAAAATTCCAAAGCAGCAGACTGATGTTTAGGTCCATAGAGTTAAAGTTATTTCCCTCACTATACTAGGAACACTATAGTGTTCCTCTTCTGTTGTATAATGTCAGGTTTTCCACATATAAAGCCCTCCAAACAGGAGGAAAAAAAAAAAAAAGATATATCTCTAGGCCAACAAAAGCCAAGACTATGCCCACTTCTAGGAAGCAGCAAGAGAAAATACAGGAATAGATCTCGGCATACTCTCAAGGATCTACCTTGCTGGAAATTATCCTCACTAGATCTTGTCTCCTCTATTTATGTACCAAAAACAGTATATTGCCTTTGCAGTTTCCCACTCTGTCTGAGAATCCTTGGTATGGTCTCTCCTATTATTCCTTTCTCTACATTATGTTACTACTATTCCCTCATTTTTCTTTGGGTATTCTCAAAGCTCCTCATCTTTTCCTTGCTTTCACCTGCGTGCAGAGCAAAGAGGCACAGCTTTATCAAAGTGTGGTATTCAAACCAAGGACAGAGGATGCTAGACTGGGCTTTATGAAGGGAGAGAACAATCCCTTCCAGAGTCCTACAGATGCCACTCATACTTATACAACCTAGTATGAAGTTTGCCCTTTTCCAGGAATGTGATCTTCTTTTTCTTTTACTGTGACTTCTCTTTCACACTTGTCAACTTGAAGTTCAGCAATTTTTTTTTCACTGGATTTGCTGTCTAACTGCTTCTTCTGCATTTGCAGAGATTATCCCCATCTAAATGTAGAAATCTGAACTTATTTTGTAGTGAATTGTACCATGTTTCCCCTGTTTATCAAGACTATTTAGAATTCTATTTATCCTCTTCATTATGCTGATAGCCACTTTTTGCTAGAAAATTTTAGGTTGTCTACAAACCTAAAATCATACATTTATATTAATCAAGAGTAATGAGTATATACAACAGCACCAAATGTAAACAGACCCAGTGTCAAGCCACTTTCTGAACTGGCAGTCAACTTTTGATAATTAGAAGCATTTCAACATTTTTGTACCCTCTGTAGCTCAGTTACACTCTCTGTACACTCAGCGAATGTTTTCACATCTTACCCATGAAGATTTATAGAAGACAGCATAAAATGCTTTATTAAAGATATAATATCAACTTCTTTTTTTCTTTTTTTCTTTTCTTTCCCTGCCATAAGGACTGTTACTGCATCTTGAAAGGATTTGGCTGGATGAGTGTGGGTTTGTCCAGAAAAAATAACAATTTGGAAGTAATTTCAACCAGTTCTCTATACAACTGCAACTAAACAACATGAAGTCAGATGGGAAATTAAAGTATTTTCCAATACTGCCTATCTTCTTTCTGTTTTCTAGTTGTAGCTACATCTTGCATTAGCTGTGTTGGCTTTTATGATTAGTACAATTTTTATTAGAATATCAGGCAAAGACTAATTATTTTATTGAAGTCTGGAGTAAAATAGACATTAAGCATCATGACCTCTTGGCCTTTTCTGATGACAACTTCCACTTTTTGTTGAAGCAGATGAGAAATGTCCTTGTTTTTTCACTTACTACTGCCAAGACCAGATTTTTGTGGCTCTGGCTTGCTGTCTCTTATATTGTACATCAGCCATTCTTATCTTCTTTCCTGATTTATTCTTCTCTATCTAATTGTGAAGACCAAAGTGTTTGTTCTAGCATCAAGCATTAATTCATTTTTTTACTTCAATTCATTTAATTAAGTGTATTTATTAAAGTATTTTTTTTTCAAAAGTAACATTTGAAAGATTGCAAGACAGATTTTGCTACTTCTTGGGATAGCTTTAGCATATGTTCCAAGAAAAGTACAAGTGAACCTGCAACTTTTGAATCTATTCGATTTAAAAAGGAGAGAGTACATTTTAGTCTGTTGTTTTGAGTGGCTGAGATTCTGAGCATGCTTGTAATCATTATTCTCTGCCCAAAGTATTCAATAAACACTTCTTTAACTGAATAAATATGAAAGACATCATCATGCAAATTTATCTCTCCTTCCTGTAATCTCAAACTACAATATGGTGCTTTCAAACACTGCATTTAGATTTCTTCACCTCCTGCTCTTCCTCTTCACAATCCGTTCTTTAATTAGATCACATTTTTTAAGAACAGAAAAGAAATTAAAAGTAAATGACATGAGAAAATGCATTTTTTTCTTACTCTGACTTCACAGATGGTAGAGGCCTACTTCACTAAATGTGATTATAAACATTAATCCTATTTTCTTCTGTCTGCTAAGTAAGACCTATCCTGATGGAAAGAGAACCATATTGATATAAATATTTACAGTGCACAACAGGCACCCTTAAGCACTAGGACAAAGAAAGTAGTTGTTTTTTTCCTTGTTCTTTTCTGGAGGATTGATTATTACTTCCTGCATGGACCATCATCTTGATGGGGATTTATTCCCTGAGCAGATACTAAAATGCAAGTTCTTCTAGTGTAAATCATCCTGCATCTTTAGTCCTCAATTCATTCTTTAGGAAAATGGGAATGAAACTCAACATCTACAGAAATATTGTAAAGTTTTTGGGAAATTCTAACTGGCATGGTGCTATAAAAACTTACGCACTTCAGAGCAACTTTTTAGAGCAGCTTTAGGATAATTTATTAAGCATCAACTTCTTACTCTTGTAAATCACATAAGTTAGAGTTTTGCCCAGCCTTAAAGCCCAGGAAAAAAGTTCCAGTCTCTCTTATAGTCCCAAACCTTAAACCATTTACCAAGGAAACTTCCTTCATTTTCTTTGCTGTTTTTTTTTTTTGGATTCAGAATATCAGATCTTCAAGATTTTTGTGCAAATCAGATGCCTGGCTTAGTCTCACTTGCACTAATCCCAATGTAAAATTCTCCCTCTCTTTTTCCACAAGTACACACAGAGACAAATCTGCTCACCATAAATTCTTGGCAAGCACAACCAGCCACATGAAATAAGTCATCTGAAATAAATGTTCTGTAGTGACTTACACTAAACTTGGAAAACTTGTGAAGTTGTGAAGATGAAAAAAATAAAGATAGGAAAAAAAAAACAAAACAAAAGAAAGATGGAACAGAAAATAATCTATTATCATGTTCATTCCAACTGAGGCTTAGCTCCCTCCATGTCCTTCTGGCACTGCATCCGCAAATAAATTGTCTTGCAGGCAACTCCTCAAATATTTACACTGGCTCCAAGAATCAACCTTTTGTGAACCTTTGTGAGAAGGGATGCCCACTGTCATTCCCTTATGGCTTCTACATTCGAACTGACAATTACTTACCAAAAACTTGCTTAGGTCTTGACACAAATGCAGTCACGAGCACTTAGATCTCAGATCTCATGTAGAATGTTCCCAAATGAACAGAGATACCTCCCTGAGATACTGACTCAATTGCCTGAGGGATCTGAGACATATTCTGGTTGGATATCAGGAAAATCTTCTTCTTGGGAGGAATGGTCAGGCATTGGCACAGTCTGCTTGGGGAAATGGTGGAGTCACCATCCTTGGAGGTGTTCCAGAAGAGATGTGGTGCTGAGGAGCATGGTTTAGAGGGCATGGTGAGGATGGGTCAGTGGTTGGACTTGATTATCTTAGTGGTCTTTTCCAAACTTCTATGATTCTATATTTTGCCCATCAATTGTTTTTATTATAAGCTTTTCTGAACTAACCAAGTTGGTTGTTCTGGTGCCCACTGTGGTTTGCTTTTCCCCCTTTTACTGTAGGAACTATATGTACCCAACATGCCTTGTTTCTTCAAGCAATTTTACAGACCATACTTCTGAAGACTGGGTGCAGCAGCAACAATCTTACAGCATGAAAGATATTTATTAAACAATTTCTTGGTTTCTCCATTTCTTTCCTCTGACAGTGAAAGACTGGAATAATGAATCTTCCTATTTAAATATTATGTCAATTGTGTTGATTTACCAATTCAAAATGACCTAGTGCTTACGTCTGAGCAATGTTCAGTGTAAAATGAAAACTAGATATTTGGTTCTTAGAATGAAGAATGTATACCATTCTGTTAGAACTGAATTCCTTTTTAACAAAGCTAGCAAACATAGGAAATCGCTGATTCACACCGTAGTTCCAACTGTAACACTAAAAACTCTTACACAACTACTCACAACACTTACAGAGTAGTAAAAATAGGGTAGGGATGCGTAGNCACTGAGCATGCAAAAAGACCAGCGTCTTGTCTTGAGATAATGAAGAAATTATTTCAACATGATGTGCGATGTTGTAAGGATGGAATATTTCTCTAGCCAGTTTGGGTCAGTTATCCTGGTTCTGGTCCCCCCCACCTTCTTGTGCTCCCCCAGCTTCCTTGCTGGCTGGGAAGTATGAGAAGCCAAAAGTTCTTGACTCCTTGTAAGCACTGCTCGGTGACAACTAAAACATCAGTGTGTCATCAACATTGTTTTCATCCAAAACACAGCACTGTGCCAAATGCTCTGAAGGAAATTGAGTCCATCTCAATTGAAATCAGGATAGAAATCTGAGAAAGAAAACTTGACTATCAAAACTGTTAAACTTGATGGGGATAAAACCCCAAATATAGGAGAGTCCTTTAACTCAGGATGCAAAAGATTGACCAGAATGAACAGCTAGTGAAAAAAAAAAAAGAATTAGAGGTATTCAAATTACCAATTGGATGTACATTTTTACCAGTGACGCAAACTCCCAAAGGATGCAGTGTGTTTTCCATATTTGGCTATCTGCAGATCAAGACTAGATGTGTTTCTGAAGTGACACAGGACAAGTGGATGAAATCTCATGAGCTTTATTTTGCAAGAAGTCTGATGGATTGACCTGTTGGTCCCTTCTGGACATTAACTTGGTGTTTGTTAGTCATACAGAAATGATTGAATTCCCAGAGCTCTGACCCAGGCATGCACAGAACTCTATTAAAAATCTTGCTGGATTATCTAGGATCTTTCCCATTCTGCAATAAGCCCAACTCTGTGGGCCAAAAGCAATATATATTCACAGCTCATTCTTCTCTAAACACTGGAGCAGCAGCCTCTATGTGAAATTTCATGTTGATCTTCTCATTAACCTCACAGCTTTTTCTCTATTATTTTTTTCTTTTATTTTCATAAAAGGTTATTAAAAGTAAATCTTAATTGGATTATGGCTGAACTTTGACTCTGACAGCCAGAATTTATTTTTTCTACTTTTCTTTTGGGGATTACTATCTTTTAGAAGAAGTGTCTTGCCACATAAAAAAGACTTGAGGAGGAGTCCCAAGATCATCTTCAGCAATGTCTTGTGCAGTGAAATGTTTAATTGAAAATTTAAGAATACTTTTAGACCTTATCCAGGTATAATCAGATATTTATTAGCAGTGGGCAGCAGATGGATAAATCCTTTCTAGTTGGACACATACCATTTTCTCCACCAGTAACACACTTTCCTGTCAGATATTACCCCGCAGTGCAAAAGGCTTCCTGTGTAACTTCCATTAGAAAGTGAAGCTTGCTGAAGAAACAGAAGTTGCCAGTGGACACCATCTTCTCTGTCAAGAGATTCCTTCCTCTTATTACAGAATCCCAGAATCCAATACTGGCTGAGAATGGAGATCTCTCCAGGTCTCTGTGGACTGGCCCTTCTCCAGCAGGGACACCCAAAGCTGATGCCCAGGGCCCACATCCTGGTGGCATTTGGAGGTCCTCAAGGAGGAGACCCTACATCTCTCTGGTCCCTGTTCCAGCTCTCTGGCACCTGCCCAGCACTGCAGCTATGCCTGATGGGCAGGGAGAGTTGTGCACAGGTTGTGCCCAGTGCCTCTTGGGAATTTGATTGCTATATGTCACCTTCCTGTCCAAACCAAGACTATTTGCAAGACAATGTTGAGTCACAGACCCTTTCTTCTGGCCCAGACCCCTCTGGTGCTGCCTGTTTGCCTACAAGGAGATCAGTACAAGATTTTAGAATCATAGAATCATTAAGTTTGGACAAGACCACTAAGATCACAAAGTCAACCATCAACTCAACCCCACCATGCCCACTAGGCCATGCCCCTCTTGCTGCCCTCATTAGTGTAGCCCTTTGAACAAAACTGTTAGAAATTAGGGATTGTGGAAGCTTAACTCACTAAATGGTGTTGAGAAGAAGGGTGTGAGGTCTGTGGTTACAGTAACGTGCAGCTGTAGGAAGGGAATTAAAAAGGGAGGCAATCAGCTATCTGCATTCTTGTCCTTGGGATCACAGCCTTTCCACTGAATCATAGAGTGAGCTGTGCTTATTTAGTTATTTGATTTAATTTTTGTGGTTGAAATGATTCTGTGAATCTGTGACATCAGTGGTGTTCTGATGGTGAAATTTAGTGGATACAGAAGGGGAAGCAGTTCTGCTTTCTGAGCTCTCTTCTTTTTTTTCCAATTCCAGAGTACCTCTCATAGTTGATGTCTTCAAAGATGTAGGTATATCTATGTATCTATATTCTTTTTAACATATAATAAAGGTGGTTACAGAGAAAAGCAGAGGATGCTATTTCCTAAAAAGACTGCCTCTTCTTGATCATATTTCTGAGAATGAAAGTAATTCAGGCTGACAGGTTCTCACTGCTTCTCATACAGTGCACAGAAAAACAGAAGAAGGTTCCTTAAATGCAAAGCAAAGCAGAGCAATGAAAGCTGTGAGTGCTTCAGAGGCACATACAGCAGAGGAACATGACTGGTACTTTGAGCAGAATGCATTTCTTGAAATAATCTGACTCCAGCAGGTGGATAAAAGTTTATGTTATTTCTTTTGCAGAATTTCATCGTATCATGTATAACACTTCTGAGTTTTATTCCTGGAAAATTCAGCTGTGACCGAAAGACAAAGATTAAGAAAAATATCCCCAAAACTCTGAGCCAAAGGTGTAGTACAGAATTTAAGTACATTTCAGAGAGGATCGCATTTAGATGCATTTCACAGCAACTTATTTATTTTTTGAATAATCGCATTACTCAAAGAAGTTTGGCAACAGGCAGGAGGGAAAATGACTCAAGAAGAAACAGAAGGCACTGAAATGTGTTGTTATACCCCAGAAATACATTTGGTAGCCTGTAGAAATAATAAAGCTAAGCTGAATGAAGTATAAAGCAGAAGAGTTATGAAATAAAATCTGGATATTTGAGGCTACACTCTGCAATCTCTACTTTGGAAAAAAGAGACTAAGCATGTGGCTGATTTTCCTTGAGTGAAGAGTGTCAGCTTAATTGCCAGATTTTCTTTCTGTTCTTGTTTTCGTTGCTGAAAGTGTCTCTAAGGCATTCCTTACTATAGTAGGGAATGTGTTCATATTCACTTCTTTTATTCCACAGGTTAAGAAAAATCAGTATTTAATGGTGAGCCCATATCTGTGAACTGCAGGTGGTGACCAAACTCTTAATGGATGGGAATTTGCATCTAATGTGAAATGTGTGCTGTGTGACCAAAACCAGAAAGAGTCATAGGAGTCATGGATGGGACAGAGCTTTAGCAGGTTCTCTTGAGACAGGACAAAGGGAAATGGTTTCAAAGAGGGGAGATTTAGGTTGGAGGGGAGCAGATTATCCAGAGAGGTGGTAGAAGACCCATATCTGGAGACACTCCAGGTCAGGTTAGATGGGGCCCTGAGTATCCAATGGAGCTGTGGAAGTCCCTGTTCATTGCAGAGGGTTGGACTAGATGGCCCTTAAAGGTCCCTTCCAACTCAAACAATTCTATGATTCTATAATAGGATCTCTCATGAGGTGAGATGTAACTGAGAGACTCACACGTAGGTAGCTTCAAGAATGGTACTGATAGAGCATACAGTACTTAATGATCTCTTCTGGTTTCTTTGTTTTACACATCAGGAAAGCTTTTTTTCCACTGTGGTCACCATGGTTTCCACCACTGACTTCATTCCAACTCCTACAGTGAGTGACTTACAACATGTATCAAGATTTTGGGTGTTTTTTCTTACAAATGTGTGTCCAGGTTACTGTTTCTTCATGGCACGCTCAGATCCATTGCCATAACATGTTGGTAATATACTTACCCATGGCAGGAACTTCCCCATTCTGTTTTGGACAAAGCATTTGGACAGGATGCAGAGATTTTTTGTAATAGTCAAAACAAAGCATAAAGTATTTCTCAGTGAAATACTTCCAGCTTTGGCTCTATTCTAAAGGAGTTAGAAAAAGATAGTCATCCAAACATAGAATTTTTTGGCAATTGTATGTTTTTGGTTGTTTTTTTTTGTTTTCTTATCCTAAAAGCACTTTTTCTCAGTTGTTCCTTACTGGTGCCAGGAAGCTGGCTACTAAGAAAACAATTATATAAGTGACTTCTTTCATCTTGTGTAGGTGACTCCCAACTCTAGGCACTTAGAATTATGGGAGAAAATCCCAAGTATAATTTAACATAGAAATTATAGTTAGGTTTATGTAGACTGGAGTATTTGCTATCGTGAAATATTTTTTCTTTGTTCTTTTTTAGTTGTTTACCATCTTTCACAGAGACTTCATTACACTTCTCATTCAGTATCTGGGTCTGTAAATATCACCTACACAAGGCAGGATCTTCCATGGGGATCTGCAAAATCTTGGCAAAAAGTAATGTAGCTAAATGTGTTCCCAGATGCAATGCTCTTTTCTGGAACTTTTCATTATCTGAGTAATGTCTTACTCTTTAATTGATAGACACTCTTGTCAGAAAGGGTACAGATCCCCGGGAAAAAAATGCATTAGTATTGTCTCCATGAACAGTGTTTAACAGGATAGCTGAACACGGGCAGCAATTAGTTTCCATTCCTTCTTCAAGGAATCTTCATGTAAATCCCATGAGGTTTTCGCATTTGCCTATTCTGTTACAAACTATTTTGTCACATTTAAAATGGACTTCAAGGCATTTTTAGAAAGCTATTACTCAATGTCAGGCTTGCAAAGAGAGTGAGGACGGTGAGTATTCAGCTCCCACAATGAAGATCGCAACAAATAGGGTCAGACTGTTCAGAGATGCAAAGCATTAGCAATGGGAAAGCTGCCAAGCTTCTTAGGGGAGCAGAGGTAATTCTTTCATCATTGTCATTGCTCGGGTCGTATTTACAATAAACAAGGGAGCTGATTTATAGGAAAGCCAGAGGATATTTAACAGTGCTGTTATCCCTTCTCTAAGAACGTTAACTTGTAAGATACAAATAATCAACAGGACTATGACAATTATCGTATTACTTTTATTACAACTCTATCTTCCCACAGAACGACCCCATTTCAGCCCCACTTTTCAGCATGGTTTCTCTCTCTAATGGTTATCCTTGTTTTTGAATGTAAAGAAAATTGCAAAATATCAGCAGTGTGAAGCACTGTGTAACAAATGAAAACAGAATGTATGTCCATAAATAGCAGTTGTAGAAGAAAAAAAGGTAAGCTCCCTATCTGAGACTCCTGGTACTTTCTCATTCTTGGACTCTATCACCAATAAAACTACCAATAAAAATACATTTTGTTGTGGAAAATTTTACAGAAAATCTCAGCAAATAACATTAAAAAAACATAAAATGCCAAATTTTTCTTGTGCTAGCCAGTCAAGTATTTGCCAAAATACAGTGATCCACTTTTAAGATGACACTGTCATGTACAATGTCCTAATCTGCAGTGATATTTAGGCTCCTAAATTCCATGTGTTTTATCAGCACTTAAATACTTATTGGGGTATGTTTAGAATAGTACAAAATAGAATAGAATGGCTTGAGTTGGAGGGGATCCCAAGGATTTTCAAGGATCTCCTCCACACAGCAAGTTCTATTTTCAAGCCATCAGCCCCGGAAAGCTGAGCTCCCATCTCAACCTCTCATAAGAGCTGCCAGAATTTTCAGAGGGGATTTTCATTACTGATTTCTTGCAATTGTTTCACCTTTCATTAAACTTTCTTACCTTAAAAAAATTCTGACCAGTGGTATGTATGATAATTTTTATAAACTGTTGTTGTAAATATTATATCCAGAGAAGAGCCAAATATCTAGGTAGTTTAAATGAGTGTTTCTGCTCAGTCACATTAATGCATTGAAATGCTTGAAAAAGTCTTAAAGATGAAAAAAAGCATTTTCTTTTCTGAAAAGTTTCCTTTTAGGAGTGTTTAAAACCAGTTTCAAGTAAAGGGAATTTCAGGGAATACAGGACTCGATAAAGTTTGCTATAGAGTGTCAGCATAGCACCTGCTGAAACAGCACACTGACAGAAATGGTCACACACTAAAAAATTGGGAGACATTTATCTAAGCACTAAGTTTTATTATTTTTTTCATTTTTATTTTATTTTTTTTCAGGAGTGTCTGCTTTGATCAAACCAAAGCCAAGCTCGCAGCAGCAGCAGGAAGAAGTTCATACTCATTTCTGTCCAAGTCTGGTGACGTTCATAATTTATTTGTAATATATTTGTGATATATTTCAATACTGTTTTTGTAATATATTTCAGTAGTCAGACAGCTATATATATCCCACATTCACCTAAACCCTGCAGTTCTGCTTTTGCTAGAAGCTTTGGATTGAGGCTTGCTACAATTTCCAAGTAAATGCAGGATGTTCGTTTGCATAACAAAGGAATTTGGCTACACTGAGACACTGGCCCTGTGACTGTTAGTTTCCATCCTTTCAATGTAACACAGCTGCCATCACTCTGAGACAAGGGAGATACAACCGGATCCCATTTGTGATTCTGAATTCAAATTTTCAAACAAGCTCTAATGCAATCCAATTAGGTGAGGTGGGAAACCAGAGCAAGAATCTTGATTAGCATTTACAAGCTTTAACATTTACAGTAGACAAAATAATAAGCTGTTCCCAAAATAATCGTATGATGTGCATGGAACGTGTAAAACAGGGTAGTTGATTAAAGTCTTGTGACTTCATTGCTTGTGCCTACATGTTAAAAGTCAGCTCCCCAGTTCTCCTACTCCATTCTCATTCATGCCATGATGTAGCATGTGGTTGGTCCCTGCTTGCTACAGGGACTGAATCACGTGCAAGTTTCTGCTTTTGTAATATTCCATTCATAGGCACTGCTTGGGACCACGTTGCATGAGCCAGCAGATGGCATCGTGAACTGTACATAACATTTCATGTGCTGATTTGTTTGTCAAAATTCCTGAAGCTAGAGATGAAAAGGTTCCCCTATTTCCCAGATCTCTTGGTCCAGTTATTTATTAGTGCTTGTCCCTCCCTCAATTTTTGACTTCTAGTGCTTGGATACTTTTTGTAAATTGAATATTCAATAGGTACACCATTACTGGGACAAAGAATCACAGAATAACGGGAGCACTGAAGTTGGCAGGGACCCTTGAAGGTCATCTTGTCTAAGCCCGTTTTTCAAAACAACAAAACAATTGATAGAACGTTGTTCTATCAATTACAGCAGGTTGCTCAGGATCGTGTTCATTTGGGTTTCGACTATCTCTACGAATGAAGCTGTGTAAAAAGCCCTTCAACAAGATTTTCTCACCAAGCTTTGATGCTCACACCATTTGTCATTCTCAGAGTAAGTTTCTCCATATATTGGGTTTCTGCCTGTGACCCCAAGACCTCTTATAATGTCATTGCATTCAGAAGAGATAACTCAAGTTGGCTGAAGGAATCTTGGGAAATAAGTGACAGAAAGCACTTTACTATTATTTTTAGTTTAGAGAAAGCTATGGGCTTGTTTTCAATGCTGCAAGTGAAGCACTGGCATAGGTTGGCCAGAGAGGTGGTTGATGCTCTGGAGACACCCAAGGTGGATGGGGCTCTGAGCACCTGATGGTGCTGTGGGTGTCCCTGTTTGTTGCAGGGAAGTGAGTGGATCCCTTCCAACTCAAACTGTTCTTTGTTTCTATATGAACTCCTGAGCTCTTCCAAGGGAAATACCTCTGAAGAGAATTATTTTCTCCAAGATCTACAAAGAAGGGTTAAACTCAGCACTGCCCATAGGTTTTCATTTATCTCATAGGTTCAACAAATCTGAGTTGAATGCCTCAGCTTCCTAAACTGCACCAAGGGAGAAGAAGGCAGATGTCAGACTGGGGGATTGTATTAAAAAATCAGTAAAATTTCCCAAAATGTCATCATGCCAGAATTCTCTTCAGGGGAAGCACTTCAAATTTAAAACTGGTGCAAAGCTAAGTTCATTTTCAACTCTTCTGGGTGACAAAAGGCGTGAAAACTTATGCTGATGCCTCCTATCTGCTGGATCTGTGCCTGAGCCCAAGCGCTGTAGGTTATTCTAAAATGGGTCTCTCTTGTGTTCTCCTCTCACAGTTACAGCTAATTAAATATTAGTTGCCAGGGGACCTTGTGCTGAAATCTCCTGCAGATGAGCTGCAGAACAGATCTCTGTCTTGATTTGGCCTAGTAAACATTTTATTTTCTTAGGGATATGTAAGGGACCTGGGAGCACATTCCTGCTTCAAACCAAAGTAAGGACTCTGTGTTGAAAATGAGTGTACTGCTTAATTCAACTAAAGGGAAAATTACACATCTTCCTGTTTTGGTAGTATCAGTCCCTGAATGCTGACCTATCTGACTAGAATGGATCCCAAAGGGGATGTTGGCTGGCGTCACTTGTTTTTATTCTCTGAAGTACCTTCAAGGTCTAAGGAACCAGCTTAATGACTTGGGTATAGAATCATAGAATCATTAAGGTTGGAAAAGACCTCTAAGATCATCTAGTATCTGTGCCCACTGCCAAAAAGCCACTACTTTGTTACCTCCCATGTGGTCACTGATGTGAGAGGCAATCCTGGCAAAGATCATGATGATAGCAAAATAAGTAGCAGTGTGATCACCATGCCTCCTCCCTCACTTTCATGGAGGATTTTTTCTGATAACTAGTTTTTAGTGATTTGTTGTTGCTGATGATGAAATAAAAGGAAATGTGCAAGAAAAAATATTCTGCCTCAACTAGAATAGGAAGAGGATTGAGTTCAGAATCCAGATTTGTTCTAACACGGACTTTTATCTCCTCTTGCAAAACATGAGGCAGGGTAAAGCTAACTCTTCCTCCTATCAGCAGGCATAAAAGGCTGCAAATACATGCCTGTCTTCAGAAAAGTTGACATTTGGGTTTGATCTGTCTCCTGTAACAATCTCTTATTTTGTAGCCTGGAAGACACATGGGATTCACTGGGTTTCATTCAGTGCTACGCCATGGTAGGCTGCATGCAACATGCACCAGACAAGGAGTTTGACATTCGTGTGCTATGGTAGTACCTTGCCCATCTTCTTCTCTGAAAACACATGCAACTTGCCTTCCACTAATGTCTGACCAAAATGGCACTGAACAACACCACAGTGCACTTTAAATTTGGAGCTGTAGCTGTATTTCTTTGCAAAACTTTCTGTAAAGAAAGGGGACAATGATAAAACGGAGAAGACTCAAGTCATTATAACTTAAAACTTCAAATGGCCTCCTATAGCTTCTTTTAGTGTCAGCAAAAATACAGACAAGTAATAAATTACAGATTAATGAATTGTTCTTGGCTTCCATGGGTATGCTTTGCAGGCCCAAAGGACTTAATGACATGGAATCAAATGCCATAGTTTAGTTTTGTCACCTGATAACCAGTCTTTGTTTCATGCATTCACTTTCTTATTTTATGTCTATTGATCGAAGTGTAGAGAATTCCCTGAAAGATCCCTTTTCTGTGGCTGAAGCAAAAAGCAACAGAACTATTACAAATACGAAAACTGAATTTAGGCTTCTGTGGTTTCAGCTAAATAAACAGCTCCTCTTGGCTCATTCTAATCTTGTAAGATATATATATTTAATCTCCATTTCTCTTGAAATTTCATTTACTTACTTACTTTCAAAGGATGAAAATAATTTTGGATTCCTGTGTTTTTTTTTTGTTTCATAGAATTGTAGAATCATTTGTGTTGGAAGGGATCCTTAAAGGCCACGTAGTCCAATTCCCCTGCAATGAACAGAGACATCTAAAGTTTTTAATTTCTTTATCTTCGTTTCTTCCCATTCTTGTCATGGTGATTATATTAAACAATATTTTCCACGCAATTACAAGTTTCTACACAGTTATCATTTTTTTTTTCTTTTTTTTTTCTGAAATTGACTCTTCTAAGTGTAGATATTTCTCTTGTTTATCATTTCAGGAACACTCACTATAAATGCAAGAACTATCAATCATTCCAGCCCATATGCATTTTAGAATTTCTTTTGATACTGGTTATTAAAAAGTGTCTGCTTTTAATTCTTTTATGCTTATCAAATTGCTAGTCTAATTATAAACATCACTTCTGAGCTTGTTCTCTAATTTGAGCATTAGGAATGAACATCACCAACCCTTTACAGATGAAACACAAAGAACAAATTGCATCTTAACAGCAGAGCATAGAAGCAGATTGCAGTATTAAATTGTATTGTGAATAACAGGCAGGGAGCATTTGGGTGAGCAATTGAAAAGAAGATGCTATCTGCAAGATAAGTCACAAAACATGATGTCAGATATCCTGAGGAGCCTGGTAGAAATATCATACTAGCATGAAAGTGACAGATTTCTAAATGCCTTGGCTCATGGGAGAAAGCATTCAAAATTGCAAGTCAAGCATCTGCAATCTGGCTTACATATTTCTTAGAGTGAAACAGACATTATTTATGCCGTGTGATATCTGCAGAATGAAAGCTGATGGTTGTGTAACTGCCCTGGGTCTCGTGCTGCTTCAACAGTACATCCCAGTGTCAAATGGTTATCATTTATGGATTGACTGCAAGCCCTAGAGAAATCCACCACAACTTCAGAAGCAGACAAATGAAAAAATTCCAAAGCAGCAGACTGATGTTTAGGTCCATAGAGTTAAAGTTATTTCCCTCACTATACTAGGAACACTATAGTGTTCCTCTTCTGTTGTATAATGTCAGGTTTTCCACATATAAAGCCCTCCAAACAGGAGGAAAAAAAAAAAAAAGATATATCTCTAGGCCAACAAAAGCCAAGACTATGCCCACTTCTAGGAAGCAGCAAGAGAAAATACAGGAATAGATCTCGGCATACTCTCAAGGATCTACCTTGCTGGAAATTATCCTCACTAGATCTTGTCTCCTCTATTTATGTACCAAAAACAGTATATTGCCTTTGCAGTTTCCCACTCTGTCTGAGAATCCTTGGTATGGTCTCTCCTATTATTCCTTTCTCTACATTATGTTACTACTATTCCCTCATTTTTCTTTGGGTATTCTCAAAGCTCCTCATCTTTTCCTTGCTTTCACCTGCGTGCAGAGCAAAGAGGCACAGCTTTATCAAAGTGTGGTATTCAAACCAAGGACAGAGGATGCTAGACTGGGCTTTATGAAGGGAGAGAACAATCCCTTCCAGAGTCCTACAGATGCCACTCATACTTATACAACCTAGTATGAAGTTTGCCCTTTTCCAGGAATGTGATCTTCTTTTTCTTTTACTGTGACTTCTCTTTCACACTTGTCAACTTGAAGTTCAGCAATTTTTTTTTCACTGGATTTGCTGTCTAACTGCTTCTTCTGCATTTGCAGAGATTATCCCCATCTAAATGTAGAAATCTGAACTTATTTTGTAGTGAATTGTACCATGTTTCCCCTGTTTATCAAGACTATTTAGAATTCTATTTATCCTCTTCATTATGCTGATAGCCACTTTTTGCTAGAAAATTTTAGGTTGTCTACAAACCTAAAATCATACATTTATATTAATCAAGAGTAATGAGTATATACAACAGCACCAAATGTAAACAGACCCAGTGTCAAGCCACTTTCTGAACTGGCAGTCAACTTTTGATAATTAGAAGCATTTCAACATTTTTGTACCCTCTGTAGCTCAGTTACACTCTCTGTACACTCAGCGAATGTTTTCACATCTTACCCATGAAGATTTATAGAAGACAGCATAAAATGCTTTATTAAAGATATAATATCAACTTCTTTTTTTCTTTTTTTCTTTTCTTTCCCAGCCATAAGGACTGTTACTGCATCTTGAAAGGATTTGGCTGGATGAGTGTGGGTTTGTCCAGAAAAAATAACAATTTGGAAGTAATTTCAACCAGTTCTCTATACAACTGCAACTAAACAACATGAAGTCAGATGGGAAATTAAAGTATTTTCCAATACTGCCTATCTTCTTTCTGTTTTCTAGTTGTAGCTACATCTTGCATTAGCTGTGTTGGCTTTTATGATTAGTACAATTTTTATTAGAATATCAGGCAAAGACTAATTATTTTATTGAAGTCTGGAGTAAAATAGACATTAAGCATCATGACCTCTTGGCCTTTTCTGATGACAACTTCCACTTTTTGTTGAAGCAGATGAGAAATGTCCTTGTTTTTTCACTTACTACTGCCAAGACCAGATTTTTGTGGCTCTGGCTTGCTGTCTCTTATATTGTACATCAGCCATTCTTATCTTCTTTCCTGATTTATTCTTCTCTATCTAATTGTGAAGACCAAAGTGTTTGTTCTAGCATCAAGCATTAATTCATTTTTTTACTTCAATTCATTTAATTAAGTGTATTTATTAAAGTATTTTTTTTTCAAAAGTAACATTTGAAAGATTGCAAGACAGATTTTGCTACTTCTTGGGATAGCTTTAGCATATGTTCCAAGAAAAGTACAAGTGAACCTACAACTTTTGAATCTATTCGATTTAAAAAGGAGAGAGTACATTTTAGTCTGTTGTTTTGAGTGGCTGAGATTCTGAGCATGCTTGTAATCATTATTCTCTGCCAAAAGTATTCAATAAACACTTCTTTAACTGAATAAATATGAAAGACATCATCATGCAAATTTATCTCTCCTTCCTGTAATCTCAAACTACAATATGGTGCTTTCAAACACTGCATTTAGATTTCTTCACCTCCTGCTCTTCCTCTTCACAATCCGTTCTTTAATTAGATCACATTTTTTAAGAACAGAAAAGAAATTAAAAGTAAATGACATGAGAAAATGCATTTTTTTCTTACTCTGACTTCACAGATGGTAGAGGCCTACTTCACTAAATGTGATTATAAACATTAATCCTATTTTCTTCTGTCTGCTAAGTAAGACCTATCCTGATGGAAAGAGAACCATATTGATATAAATATTTACAGTGCACAACAGGCACCCTTAAGCACTAGGACAAAGAAAGTAGTTGTTTTTTTCCTTGTTCTTTTCTGGAGGATTGATTATTACTTCCTGCAAGGACCATCATCTTGATGGGGATTTATTCCCTGAGCAGATACTAAAATGCAAGTTCTTCTAGTGTAAATCATCCTGCATCTTTAGTCCTCAATTCATTCTTTAGGAAAATGGGAATGAAACTCAACATCTACAGAAATATTGTAAAGTTTTTGGGAAATTCTAACTGGCATGGTGCTATAAAAACTTACGCACTTCAGAGCAACTTTTTAGAGCAGCTTTAGGATAATTTATTAAGCATCAACTTCTTACTCTTGTAAATCACATAAGTTAGAGTTTTGCCCAGCCTTAAAGCCCAGGAAAAAAGTTCCAGTCTCTCTTATAGTCCCAAACCTTAAACCATTTACCAAGGAAACTTCCTTCATTTTCTTTGCTGTTTTTTTTTTTTGGATTCAGAATATCAGATCTTCAAGATTTTTGTGCAAATCAGATGCCTGGCTTAGTCTCACTTGCACTAATCCCAATGTAAAATTCTCCCTCTCTTTTTCCACAAGTACACACAGAGACAAATCTGCTCACCATAAATTCTTGGCAAGCACAACCAGCCACATGAAATAAGTCATCTGAAATAAATGTTCTGTAGTGACTTACACTAAACTTGGAAAACTTGTGAAGTTGTGAAGATGAAAAAAATAAAGATAGGAAAAAAAAAACAAAACAAAAGAAAGATGGAACAGAAAATAATCTATTATCATGTTCATTCCAACTGAGGCTTAGCTCCCTCCATGTCCTTCTGGCACTGCATCCGCAAATAAATTGTCTTGCAGGCAACTCCTCAAATATTTACACTGGCTCCAAGAATCAACCTTTTGTGAACCTTTGTGAGAAGGGATGCCCACTGTCATTCCCTTATGGCTTCTACATTCGAACTGACAATTACTTACCAAAAACTTGCTTAGGTCTTGACACAAATGCAGTCACGAGCACTTAGATCTCAGATCTCATGTAGAATGTTCCCAAATGAACAGAGATACCTCCCTGAGATACTGACTCAATTGCCTGAGGGATCTGAGACATATTCTGGTTGGATATCAGGAAAATCTTCTTCTTGGGAGGAATGGTCAGGCATTGGCACAGTCTGCTTGGGGAAATGGTGGAGTCACCATCCTTGGAGGTGTTCCAGAAGAGATGTGGTGCTGAGGAGCATGGTTTAGAGGGCATGGTGAGGATGGGTCAGTGGTTGGACTTGATTATCTTAGTGGTCTTTTCCAAACTTCTATGATTCTATATTTTGCCCATCAATTGTTTTTATTATAAGCTTTTCTGAACTAACCAAGTTGGTTGTTCTGGTGCCCACTGTGGTTTGCTTTTCCCCCTTATACTGTAGGAACTATATGTACCCAACATGCCTTGTTTCTTCAAGCAATTTTACAGACCATACTTCTGAAGACTGGGTGCAGCAGCAACAATCTTACAGCATGAAAGATATTTATTAAACAATTTCTTGGTTTCTCCATTTCTTTCCTCTGACAGTGAAAGACTGGAATAATGAATCTTCCTATTTAAATATTATGTCAATTGTGTTGATTTACCAATTCAAAATGACCTAGTGCTTACGTCTGAGCAATGTTCAGTGTAAAATGAAAACTAGATATTTGGTTCTTAGAATGAAGAATGTATACCATTCTGTTAGAACTGAATTCCTTTTTAACAAAGCTAGCAAACATAGGAAATCGCTGATTCACACCGTAGTTCCAACTGTAACACTAAAAACTCTTACACAACTACTCACAACACTTACAGAGTAGTAAAAATAGGGTAGGGATGCGTAGTCTATGTTGACAACATGTATCATTTTCACAGTGAAATCTCCTTGTCAATATTAGATGTAGTCCTGCAGGACATGCTGAAGCATGGGTGGAAAGCTGTGATAGCTGCAGCTGCAAACGGGTTTTGTAGACAGGGCACACTGTGAGAAAGAATATGGGACATTATGAATTGGCTTGGATAGAACCCAGCCTCGCTTCTCTTGAATACAATGTGAGAAAATGTACATCCTCCAATTTCACACTAACAGAAGTCTCATTTTTGCGCAGCACATACAGCCATGGGCTAGAATGATATTAATGATGTGGAAAAAGACCAGCCTGTCATTTCTGCTGAAAATGATAAGAGAAAACAATTTCCTGTAACAGTTGCAAACACAGTGTGGAGATTAAAGACTGGTTTGTCAACTTGGTGTCCTCCACTGCTGGAACAGATAATTTACAACAGTACTCTATTGCTGCGTGAAGAGAAATAACGTCACCTCAAAGCCTATTTCAACTCGGGAGGTTTATGCTCTTAAGGGATCAAGGTTAAGCTATACGTTATTATTTTGCAGAGATGCTTCTATCTGTGAGCAAAGCAAGCAACTTTGCGCTGATAGCAAGTTATCTGTCAGCTTTGGCTACTCCAACACCTTCAAAAACCAGTTCGGCTGCTGCAGTCACTGATGGGGCTCAGGGTACATGGCAGGTATATGTGAGCAGTAGATCACCTACAGAAGTTACCCACCACAATTTTTAGGATTCCCCTATGAATTGCAACTTGATTCATCTTTGTATTTAGCATGAATACTGCCAGAAAAACCAATATTCAGCATTTTCAACAGTGCTAATAACCTTTGCATTGAACATTTTTCTTCTTTTTTTTTCCCCTCAGACTTTCCTAATAGAAGGTAGATTTTTTTTTTATATATACATGAAAAACATAACTCAGGAAATTGTGAACTTAGACCAGAAAAGAGGTGGCATTGAAGAGGACTTGAGGTGGCTCTCAGATGATTATTGCACTGTCTCTTTCATATACGTTTTTCTTACCCTGAAGAGCATTTTGTATATTGATGGTATTAAGGCAGCAAATATGAGCACTAGAAATGACATAAGGAGAAATCTAGGCTTACTTTTATTAAAAAAAGTGAGAAGTCATATGGATCTTAATTATTTCCAAATATTATTAGGGTTGTTATTTGAGAACATTTTTGCAATAGAATTTATCAAATGTGACAAGAATTCAACAGAGACCTCAGTAAGATCAAGCAAAGATCTTACTGATCTTTTTGTTTGTAACATTTTCAAGTACGTTAAGGGTTTGTGATAAAAACTCAGAGAATATTTCTGAAGGTCCTCGTTTAATCCTATGAAGAAATAAGTTGTATTTCTCCTCTCTCTTTTCCTCTCTTCTCTCCCCGCTTCCTCAGTATCTTCATGCAAAGCTGCCTTCTGTATGTTTCATTTCACTTAGGAACCATCAAGACCTGATCCAAGGTCTTTTGAAATCAATGGGAAGAAAATAAAATAAATTAATTGACTTCAGGACCTTAATCATTGCCATTTGGATCAAAACAGCCAGCTGTTAGTCCCTAGCAGCAGAGACAATTGAAGTAAATCGATTGCATGTGGTGCTGGTGCAGAGCTCAGCATAGACTCCTGGAAGAATTCTGTTGCTAAGAAATCACAGAGGAACCTTCTCAAAACAGACTTCTGGAATTTCAAAATGCTGTTCTTGTCTTTAAGGCTGTTGTGTCTTATGTCAGAATTCAACTGGAGAAATGAAGATGGGAGATTTATTTGAGGGTTAATCTGTAGGGCTGAAAATCTGTCCTGACCTAATTCTGGAATGCAAAATGGGATCCAGATGAATCTGTATATCTTCAGTCTTAGGGGTGAAGTTAAATGTAGAAAACTGTAAAAACAAACAAACAAATAAACAAACAAACAAAAACCTGTAGAATAAACTCCATAACTAGAAAGAAACTCAAAAGATGTGGTAGTAAACTTCTGTGGTAATTGATTTCCAATGAAGAGAAAAGACTCGTCTTCTGTTTTGAGGATGGCTGTCCATGAATTTCATCTCCATCCTCCCATGAGGTTTCCACAAACCAAATGGATGATTTTTCAATTCTTTCAATTTCTTTGTCCTTTTTTTTTTCACACAAAAGCGGTTTGCACTTGTTTTGTGGCTAGTGACATTATAAGGGGCTTTCTAGAAATGAAGTTATCCAGTTTGAGTGGGTTGTTCTTCCCATGTTTTTCAACAGAAAATGAAAAATAAAAAATTCCTTGGGGAGGAATGGATCATTATTTCAAAATTATACTACAGCTGTTGTTTGTAGGAAAAAGAAAATATATGGGAAGGATTATTCCTTCCTTTTATGTTGCAAAAATGATGACGCCTATCTTCATAGAAAATGTTTAAAAATACAATGGTTGTTGTCATGAAAAAATGAGCTTTTTATTTCTGCTATCATGTGGTGACCTTTTGTGTATGATCCATCTCCTGGTGGGCTGTATTATCTATTTTTTTCCCAGTTGCAGATATTTTCTCTGTAAATTTCTGGAGCCTACTGGCATTAGAAAGGCTTCAAAGAGGCAGTCATTTCTTAGCAGTTCATCTGCTCCCCTTAGTATTTAAACATTAAGGAAGGCAGAACATGCAAGAAGTTGCATCAGAGTTTATCTTAATGATGCTGCCTGTAGCCACAGCCCTGTAGAGCTTGTATCTATGAAGTTGATGGTAAACTCCGTGCAGAAGCCTATTGTTTGCTGAATGTGTCCATCAGAAGATTATTCTGCTCATCCAAGTTGCTTCACTTTCTCTTTGCTGATGTCTAAGTCCAGGAATCCTCTGCTATACTTCTTGTCTTTGGATTCAGCAGAAAGATGTTTTGTGTTTAGTTAAGCATAGATTCATGCAAATGCACGATTAACTTCTCTGGGACAAAACCAGGGAGACGTTGCTTAGATGGATGAGTTACACTTTGCAGTAGAAGCATTTGTTACTAGGTGCGTTTCCATTGCTGATATTTATTTATTTATCTATTCATTTATTGGTAGTAACAAAGTCATTATTCACTCTTGCGCTCACATTCCATGCCTTGTTGGAAAATAGATGCCACCTCAAGTAAGGTCTGAGCCCTTGAACTCCCTTTCCTCAGACAATCCACTCTTAGGTCATACTCTGCTGAGAAAAAAATCAGTGCTTTAACAGCTTGACCCACCACACAGCAGAGACAATTTTTTTTCTCCTGCCCATTTTTCTCTCTATGACTCCTTACAGATCTGAATTCTCAGTGTTAGCTCAATTCTTTCAAATGTCTTCTTCACACACTGTGTTCTCAAAAAAAAAATAAAAATCTTCTCTCTAACAACCTACGATGATGATATTAACACCATATGTGGAGGAAAAACTGCCTTGGAATTAGGTCACAGTGCTGTATTTGGGATCTTTGGATTGAATTGAAGCCATTACAGTAGAGTATACCAGGGTATATCTGTACAATGCAATAAATCAATACAGAGATGAGAAGCTAGGGAGAGCATGGCCATGCCAGTGGGGCAGCCTGCTTAAGCTGATTACTCTCAAAGAGTTTTAACACTGAATTTGGTGTAATATTTACTTCTGCAGCTCAAGTTAACATATGAAAACTAGTTATTTCCATATCTATTTTTTTCAGACTATGAGATAGGAAGGGAGCTGTATCCTACTTCCTTACTTTTACCTTTCCACATATCTTTTCTAATCTCTTATCCTCTCACTCAATCACCAACAGCCCTCTCTCATGCCAACCCTACTTTTAGGGTTGGTATGCAAAGAGGGATAAGAATATATTTGATGGGGCAGATACAGCATTTATTTCCCCATTCTCTAAACACAGAATCATAGAATGGCTTGGGTTGGAAGGGACCCCAAGGATCATCAAGTTCCAACCCCCTGCCACAGGCAGGGCCGCCAACCTCTAGATCTGCCACTAGACCAGGTTGCCCAGGGCTCCATCCAAACTGGTCTTGAACACCTCCAGGGATGGGGCATCCACAGCCACTCTGGGCAGCCTTTGCCAGCACCTCACCACTCTCTCTCTGTACAATGATTTGGTGAGTAGAGTTGAGCTGAATTTAGTGAACTACAGAAAGCTGCACCAGCAATCCCACTTCCAGCACAAAGTCTCCAGCACGGATCTCAGGCACAGAAAAGGGGTTCCTCTGGGGACTTTTGTGGAGGTATACTGGGGCTATAGGTAAGGAAAAGAAGGCAGTAAAATCTGAAATTCAGAGCATATTGGAGCTAGAAAGGACCAGACATGAGATAGAATAGTGTTGGAGGAGTTGCTGTGGAGGCCAGAGGCTGTAATTGTTCCAACTGGCCAACCTAGCTCGAAGAATGAAGAATATTAATACATTTTAAAATGTTATGACCATACTGTTCAGTTCTTGTTTAATGAATAAATGAGAATCAACAGCTTTAATGTCAGTCTATCACCCAAACTATGCAGTTAATATGGAAAACAGCATTAATTAAAGCAAATCTTCTGCTAAAGTAAACAAGTACTTGAGCACAAAGTAGGTGGAAAAATGCAGAATACTGTTTGACTGTTACACAGTGACAATACTTCGCATTTCTGTTTGGAGATCCCTAAATCCTTTAAAATTACTGACATATGAAATTTCAGATAAGTCAGAAATGTTGTAATTTTCATTTTATAGCAAGAGATACCAACATGCAAAGAAATCAAATGTCAGCCAAGGTTTATGGACAAGCTGAAGATGGATGATAAATGTCTCCACACCATGATCAGAGGTTTTGTCCCAGAGTGATTTTAATTTCTGGATACTTCTATGTATAAAGTGATATCACATTTGTATAAAGTGATATTACATTTTATCATATTATCTATTAAATAAAATATTTGCAGGTAACTATTGAAGGGTTTTTATTGACTTCTTGAACAAGATTTTAAAAACTATTTTTTTACTTTGATGTGCATAAATTGTTTCTCCTTATTCAGTACATTAATTGCTGCTGAATAACTTAGAGGATATTTTGATCTGAATTAGTTATTCTTGGGATTGGGTTTTCTAGAGCTCAGTTAATGCTTTCAAAGTAAAATGTCTGAAATCTTGCAAAGGAAGTCCATTTTGAAGCAGATAATTTAGACTAAACTTTGAAAATATAGACCTTGGAGGCTGTATACAGCAGCTTTCCAGTTTTCTGTTGTAGACATCCTTCCAATTCAGATTCTCTTTGGTTATGAGGGAATAAAGAGTAAAAGCTCTTCTGGAAAAGAAGAATCTTTTGACTTTTCAATACTGTCTTTTTCCTTTTAAATTATGTGGAAATTCCAAATGCTTTGTGTTAGAGTAGAAACCATCATAAAGATACGCACGGGACAAAGCAGGTACTAGTTTTTTTCTGAAAGAAAATCTGGATATAAACAAATCATTACTTTATGAACTCAATCAAGGGATCACAAATCACAGAACTGTAGAGGTTGGAAGGGACCCCTAGAAATTGAGTCCAACCTCTAAAAGGATTTATTTCTGCTCATCTCTACTGTTCTTCATTCTTACATTTCCTTCTTTGTTTGACACTAGCTACATCACGTAGGTTATATAGGGATAGAATATAGGTTCCCTCCATAGTGGATAGAACTGAGTAGACACCTCTAAAGGTGAGCCATGCCAACTGCTTTGGACTGAGAAAATGATTTCCCTATCAAGGGAAGCCCATCTGTCTCCTGTAGCCTTGAGAATGCTTAGGCAGATAATCACCTGGAGTCACAGTATAGTTTGGGAGTTGATTTTTATCAAAACAAACAAAAAGTTGCACCAGCATATATTTCACATCAGTGCCCATATCCCCAAGTCATACCAGCCAATCTGTGTCAGCATCTGGGAAATGCCCCTAGTGAACACTTTGGCACCAAAGTCCATAGTAACACCACCTGCTGACAAAACTTCCAATGACCTTCTGTTAGCCAGAGGTCTCTGAGTGCCACATATACTGACTTTTACTGCTGATCACTGACAATATAGGATATCCAAACCTAGAACATCAGTGCTCAGCTCATTTCAGGGACATCACCACACTAAGCATGCTCTTGGTTTTCTATGTCACATTTCCACAAAACACTGAGTCAGGCTGAGGGCATCACTCCTCCTTTTCATATTTCTAAGTGTCTTCTTGCTCAAGTGATTGGAAATATTCTGTATACTCCAAGCTGAGTACAGTGATTAGAATCTTCTTTTCTTTCCTCTGTGAATGTGCATTCCTCCATAAGAAAGCATAGCAGTTTTTGCAGTAGGCTGAGTTCTGACAAGTGTAAAATAAATAAATAAATAAATAAATAAAGCATAAGAGCTTGAATGCACTGAAAGCAGTGAATTAAGAATGTGAATTTGGATGTACTGCTGCTTCCATTTTAAGGTGAATGTGCCGAATGCCTATAATGTCTGTGTGCAGTCATAATATGCAGTTCAATAAAAAATAGCACTCTATTTTAGCATTTAAAGTACTTTCTTAATGCTACAGTGGTAGTAATTAAAATTACCACTGTTGCATACAGCCAGGAGTCAGTGGTTTGCATTGTAAAATCAAAATCTCAGTTCCAGAGGATTCACATCAGTGCCAATAGCACATTGATTTTTCATTGGGTTTTGCACATGCAAATCAGATGTAGCCATGGAAAATAGCAGTGCTGATGGAAAATGGCAATGTCTCGCCACTCTGATACATACCTTGGGAAATCCCAGCCTGAGGCCAATGGAGAAGATGTGGGTTCCTGGATTTGTTCTTTAAACTGTTATTTAATCTCATATGCTCAGGCTCAAGTGGACACAGAGTAGCTACAGAAGTAATTTGCACTTGCCCAGGATGATAGTAGATAAACTAGAAAGACTGTTACTGGTCCCTACTGACTGAAACGGGGTTCAAAGGATAAGCCCTAATGACCATGCTTGGCCTTGCTGCAATCAGAGTTTTTATTTGAACGAATTACACCTCATAGCAGGTCATAGCACAAATTTAATTAAATCCTTATAAAATCAATTTGCAGTTCTTGTACTGCTTAAGTCAAGAATAGAAAACTACTGATCTGGGCACCCAGCTGGAGAAAGTTATCAAGTAGAAAATTACAATTGCGCTTTTAAGCATTCATCTTATTTTGTATGCAGAAAAGGCTAACAGGCTAGAACTCTGGCTGCATAGAACAGGTGAGTTCAGCCATTGGCGGGATTTTGTTCCCTGATGCCAGCTGAGGTTCATTCTTTAGTCAAACTGCTAACAGGAGAATAAGTGCTTTTAGGAAATCAGCCCTGGCTACAGACTTAAACCTTGGCACAGGATGTCAGGCTTTTCTATCATAAAAAAAAAGTTTGATAGAGTTTGTATTGAGTCTTTGATTTTGTCCCCAGAGGACTACTCACCAGTGGCTACATAATGTCCTTTAAGACATTCAAGAATGTTGTAAATGGCCCACTGTTTGCATCACAATACAGGTCCTGTGACTGGTAGGACTTCAACAGAAATCAGACAAAATTTCACAATCTGTCTTCCAGGCTCTCAGCACATCTGGAACATGGCTGAGGCAGGAGGCAATAACAAACAAGTTATTTCTGCTTTCTAAGCAGAGGATGGACAAGTGGAAGATGTAGGGCTAACACCAGCTAGCTGGGTGACCTGGGACTTTTGAACTCTTGGTGTTGCACCAATTTGATTTCAGCAGATGAATGACTGAATATCATGGGGTAAAAAGAATCACAGAATCATAGAATCACTCAGATTGGAACAAATCCATCCCCACCAAGCCCACTACACTATGCCCCTCCATGCCATGTCTACCCTTTTCTTGAAAAAAGCATCCTTTTTGTCAGCTTCCATGACAGAGAGCGTCTGTGTTGTCATTTTATGATGTGAGAATCCTAGGAAACATCCTTGCTAACTAGTCTGTGATGCTCCATGCCAGAAGGTGGGCAGTGAGTTTCTACACATGACGTACCCACTCTACAATAACCCCTCTGTGATAATTTTTGTTCTTCTACATTAGCATGTTTCTCAGTCCCCACTCAGAACATTAGCATTTCTTTGCAGAACAACACTACTTTGTATGTGCTTCATGAATCCAGATTCATGGTGCCTCATCTTCTACTCGGAATGATGATGAATAATTCAGTGATGCTGCTGACGCAGCCGTGCCCTAAATAACAGATACAAATCAATGGCTGTACATTAGAGATGCAGCTTCCAAAGCCTGAGATTTTTCCATGACAGATAGGAAGTTTCTGGACATACTTATTGCACCCTCTTGTGTTTGTTCACTAGAAATGCACGATTTATTCAGCTTTGCTCTTGTTCCACCTTTTCACAGAATGACAAAGTCTTTCGAGTTGGAAGAGATCATTAAAGGCCACCCAGTCCAACTCCCTTGCGATGAACACAGACACGTACAGCTCAAACAGGTGCTCAGAGCCCCGTCCAGCCTGACCTTAAATGTCTTCAGGGATGGGGAATCCATTACCTCTCTGCTCTTGTGCTTCACTACCCTTTTCGTAAAGAACTTTTTCCTTATATTCAACCCAAGAAAGAGGTTCCATTTCATATCTAATGACAATCTTCCTCTTGGGCCTCAACAGTAGAGCACAAAGAGCTGAAGAAGAAGATAAGACTTTTGTGTGGTGGGGGATTCCCAATAGTTTTGTAGCAAATAGGGATTTAATCGATCAATGGAGCCAGTGAGTACTTTTTGTTTCCATTTCAGTAGCTCTCATTAAGAATATAGTTGCTCATAAAATTGATTCAAGTCACAAAAATACATGTGACCCAGAGCAACTTTCATCAGACTGTGGTGTGCAATAAAAATGTTTATTTAACACCACTCGGTGACTTATGCATGAGGAATTGAATTCACTGACACTTGGCCTGGCACTTAACTGAATGATTTCCCAACCTCTGATGAGTGGCATGTGGGATCTAAAGAGCCTTACCGGTTCTCATCACATTTTTCTGCTGTCCTGTTTTGGGCAGGCTGCCCAACTCCATCTCTTCCCTTAGTTTGCACTTCTTACTTTGCACTTTTCCTGAGCATGGAAGAGATCCTTCAAATAATTAGTGATTCGGATACTGTCAGCACAATTTATTATTATTGATTTTTCCTTCTAGCTTCAGGGCCTTTCCCCCAGGTTGAAGCTTTCTAGGGCCATCCAAGACACTGACAACTTTGAAAGACCAAAGGCAGATATATCTTTTCTTCTCTTTTATATTAAATGAAATTTTCAACCTTACTTTTACAAGACTTTAAAAAAGGTATTAAACCTTTTTCCCCCCCCGTTTTGCTTGCTTTGAAAGCAAAGTTTATAAGATCCTTATAAACACAAATGGAGAGGTTGTGGATGACCTGTCCCTGAAGGTGTTCAAAGCCAGGTTGGATGGGGCCCTGGGCAGCCTGGTCTAGTATTAGATATGGAGTTTGTTGGCCCTGCCTGTGGCAGAGGGGTTGGAGCTTGATGATCCTTGGGGTTCCTTCCAACCCAAGCCATTCTATGATTCTATGATTAAACTGTCCAGGTTCATCTTTGTATGAAGGTGACCACTTTCCTCGTTTGCTGGCAGACAGTGGAATTATAGTGGGAACGGAACATTAAAAAATACCTTGCTTATCTTTTTAAGGCAGATTGTTAAGATCCAAAGTTTAACAATTAATTGTTATAATTATGCTTAACAATTATTTAAACTTGTGGGATCCCATTCTAAATGGATAATATTAGGACCCCCATTAGAGCTAGACACATTTTTTTAATTTTCCAGTGGAGATAGCAGGAAAATGTTAGCAAAATTTCTGTCCTTGTTTTCAACATGTTCTGCTTGCACAGCTTTGGTAATGCACAAATGCTTTTCAGCCACGTGCCCTTTCTCAAAGTACTAGGAGGGTGGAAGGAGAGGTGCAGCAGAGAAGAGCCTTACATATCTTGCTCATAAGGAATTAGGGAAACTGCTGGCAGTGTCATGATCAAAAAGTATATCTCAGGATAGAAATATGATTGTTTTGGGCAGTGTTACTAAAGATGGTCAGCTGGGTAAGAACCTGGTTCAAAACTGTGAATTATGTACATGTATCTATGCACACACACATGCAGAAGTAAAAAGTAAGGTTGTTAAATTCAGATGACACATAAATCATGTGAAATAGTTGTTGCTACTGTTGCTGTGGTAACCAAACATGACAAGGTGTCAGACAAGGTAATTTTAGGCAAAATAAACTGTTTCTTAACAGTGTTGGAGAAACAGATGGATTTTGTCTTAAAATGAATTCATTTGCTCCTTGGAAATTCATAGAGACAGATGAAAAATAAGCAAATTCTCCTCACAATAACTTGCTCAAACAAAAGTGCTTTCCAAATGCTTTGGGACCATCTTCATTAACTGTGCCTCACTTGTCAATGTATTTTTCTGTACCTTCCCAAAGTGATATGAGGACCAGGTGAAAAGGCAATCTGAATTCTTTTTGCTGTATTTCTACTGAATTGCCTGAATTGTCCTCCATCCTCAGCATCTTCCCAAAGAGCTTCAAAATTCTCCCTTCATTTTTCCACCATTTTTCTATTTGAAATGCTGATTTAACTGTATATATTGAGTTCCCCTTTAGTGCCCTCACCTTTGCTGTTAGTTTAATATCCTCCAGGCTGCTTCCACCAGGCTGGCATTAATTTTCAATGATAAAGTAGCACATGTAATGCAAGACAACTCCATTTGGAATCTGAGTATGATGAATGGAAATGAATTAATCAGTGGACTAAGGATGATGGTTGTTAAGACGCCAGTGGTCATGACCTGATTATAGGCGGGAAAAATAGAAGACAGTCCTAAGCAGTAATAGTTTCATTTAGTGCTTCAGAAGGGCCATTTCCTAATGCTGAGGAAAATTATAAGTCAAACAAGGTTGGAATAAAAAAGCAATATCAGAAACAGATTTTCTTTTAAAAAAGTTGAACTCCCCATCTGGAGTACTGCGTCCAGGCCTGGTGTCCCCAGTACAGGAAGGACGTGGAGCTCTTAGAGAGGGTCCAAAGAAGGGCCGCTAAGACAATCAGAGGGCTGGAGCACCCCTCCTATGAGCAAAGGTTGAAGGAACTGGGCTTGTTTAGCTTGGAGAAGAGAAGACTCCGGAGAGACCTCATTGTGACCTTCCAGTACTTGTAGGGAGCATATAAACAGGTGGGGGAATGGCTGTTTGTGAGGGTGGATAGTGACAGAACAAGGGGGAATGGTTTTAAACCGAGACAGGGGAAGTTTAGGTTGGATATTAGGAGGAAGTTTTTCACAGAGAGGGTGGTGATGCTCTGGAACAGGTTGCCCAAGGAAGTTGTGGATGCCCCATCCCTGGAGGCATTCAAGGCCAGGCTGGATGTGGCTCTGGGCAGCCTGGTCTGCTGGCTGGCGACCCTGCACATAGCAGGGGGGTTGAAAATAGATGATAATTGTGGTCCTTTTCAACCAAGGCCATTCTATGATTCATTCTATGATTCTATGAAGTTTTTCGCTAGAGAGAGAGGCAAACATTATGAATAATACCACAGAATAGCAAGAATTGCTCCTTACATGCTGTCATCTTGAAAATCAACAAGAGATGGTTTTCCATCTAGTAGATCATATGCTGGTACATGTTAATAAAAACTTGATATTTTAGTTGTTGGTGAGCATAAAGGGAGCTACAGGAACAAAGGGGCCAGACAATTCAGTGGAGTCTGAGGTGATAGGACAAGGGGAAATGGCTTCAAGCTAAAAGAGGGTAGATTTAGGTTGAATATAAGGAAAAAGTCTTTTATAGTGAGTGTAGTGAGGGACTGGAACAGGTTGCCCAGAGATGTGGTGGATGCCCCATCCCTGCAGATTTTCAAGGCCAGGCTGAACCAGGCTTCAAGCAACTTATCTTGCTGTGCATGTCCCTGTTCATTGCAGTGGAGTTGGACTAGTTGACCTTTAAAGGTCCCTTCCAACTCTAAGAATTCTATGAAGATTATTACACATTTTTGGTGGTGACAACTCTGTGTTTTATAGAATCATAGAAACATTAAGGTTGAAAAAAATCAATAAGATCACCTAGACAACCATCAACCCATTTTAGTAAATCAAGAAATAAATAGCCAAATGTACCAAAACTACCTCTTTTCAAGATCAACTGGTTCATACAATGTTCAGAAGCCAGAGTTCATAGTGGGGATGTTTCATGTATTGTTGTGAACGTTAATAGAACATTTTGTTCCACTGAAATTACAAAAGGCAGAAAGGCTATGTGTGAGATATTATTGTAAAAGACATGGAAGATGCTGAAGACTTGACATCTATCAATCCAAAGAAAAAGAATGGAAAAGCTTGTATGAGATTCTCTGTGTTAAGTCTGTGAATATAATTAAAGCCAACCAAATCTGCCTCTGGAAAATAGATCTTGTCAAAGAAATCTGTTTTTATTCTTGAAGGAGATTATTATTTTGGTTGGAAAGTGTACTGGTAAATGTAAACTTTCCTAAAGCACTTGCCTTCATATTGTACAACTTCCTAATGAAAAACACAGTGCTGCACAATATCAGTACAGCCTGCCATCTGACTTGGGAGTCGCATCTTTGGGAAAAGAATATGAAATCATTGACAGCAAATGCAAATTTCTTTGCTGATGTTCAGACAATATGAAGGTGAACCCTAATGTCTGATACACTGAAGAATATTTCCAAGAAGCTATGACTAAGAGTCATTTTGAAATGTGCTCTCAGGATGGTTCGTAGTGCTCCAGTGATGCTGGCAGCTCCCAAGGGATGCTGAAATGAGACTGAGCATCTCATAAGCAATACTCACTGTCTTGTGGGATCAAGGCTGTATTTCTCACCAGGAGCAAAGCCAGTCCTACTAGTGAAGCCTACATTTTCTCTTGCTTAATTTCTTCCAATTACCCTTAATTGTGCCCCCAGGAGTAGAACTCTGTGAATAATTGATTTTTTCTGTTTTGTTGCCAAACTGGGGGGGAAGGGAATTATTCAGAGTTGATTGCAAATGAAAAACATTTTGTTTTTCTCACCAGAACAAAAGCATCCTCCCCAGCTTTTTTTCAGATCGGATCAAATAGTCCATTTAATTTAAAACAAGATGGTTTTGTTCATTTTCTTTTTCTAATTATCATAAACAATTACATGTAACTATATCCAACCATAAAGTATCACTTGAAATGCGAAAAATTCAAAACATGGTATTTAAAAGAGCTGAAATGAAATGTTTCATATACTTTAACTGCCTGGAGCAGAGCATCTGACATAGATTAAACTCAACCTAAATTTTCAGAATCTGTTTTTCCAGTTTCAACAGACTGAAAGTTACTGCTCTCCCCATTCTCCCCCAGTTCACCCAGTTTTGCTATGATCCTACTTAAACAATCCCTCTTTTTGTATAGTCTTGGTGTTCAGCTTTTAGATGCAGATAGATTGATGCTCTTTTCCTGAGTTTTCCCTTAGCTAAAATTTACCTAAGTAGTTCTTCTGATCTTTGAAAAGTCAGGCACTTCTTCTTACTAAACATTCTTCTTCTTGCATTCTATAACAATAAGAGTATCACTACTACTGGCAGAGGCTGCCTGGAGAGGTGGTGGATGCCCCTTCCTTGGGGATACCCAAAGTCAGACAGGACGGGGCTCTGAGCACCTGATGTAGCTGTGGGTGTCCCTGTTCATTGCAGGGGAGTAGGACTAGATGGCCTTTAAGGGTCCCTTCCAACTCAAACGATCCTAAAATTCTATGGTTTTGCTTCATTTAATCAACATGTACCTGGGCAGGAGCCTGTCATAATGGCCACCTTTCATAAACAGATAACTGGGTTTTGCTATTTTTCTTGCAATTACCATTTTTGACTCTGGTTTCTTTGCTTTACCAATCTCCTTGAAACACATTTCAAGCTGGTGAAGGTCTATTTAGCTGTTCTTTTTTTTTAAAAAAATGGAGCTAGCTCATTTGTAGACATGGATTAGATAAGCATGCATCGTGGATGCTCCAAGATCCTTTAACAGTTCACAGTCTGAATATTTTACACTACTGTGTTCACTAAAATACCTCTTCTCTCCCAACTCAAATATTCATCAAATTTGCCTAAGGCAAAAACTTAATACACATACTTTGTGCTTCCAAATATTACTTATGAACATCTGCGTGTGTAGATGCCTGAGGCTGTAATAAAGCCAAACCTGTCTATATGAAATATTGCAAGTAAAGACACTGGAGGGTCACCAAATGAGAAGAAAAAAAAGGAAGAGAAAGGAAAAAGCTATGTTTTCCAGCACATTCAAATGTCAGCTCTGTTCTAATGCTCTTCCATGCAGCAAAGTGAAAGGAAATTGATTTGGTAAACAGTGAAGGATAGCTGCAGATTGTATGGTGGGGAGAGATTCAAACGTAGGAAGAGTTATGAGAAATCTGTGTGTGTTTTCATAATTCATCTGAGCAGAGCAACATTTGCTGTCCCTCAAGGTGATCCAACACACAATCCTGATGCCAGTATTAAGTCCTTTCAAATTCATGTTGAGGTGGATGATGCCAGTATTTTTCTGTTTCTAAAGCTGCCAGTGTTCTTCTGAGTTTTTCATTAAGGAACGTGTTATCCATGCTCACATTTGTTCAGCACACATGCCTCATTGATTTAGATTCTATGAACATACCTTAGCTGTGTCCTTGAAACCTCTTTAGTGTTGAATATCCATTTAAATCTGAATTTTATTCATAAATGCAAATTTACAAACATTTATAATAGTATGTCATGCATCAGTGTGATTAAAACTCCCTCTCCTCTGTTTTGACATAATATGGATTTAATATTTCTCAAAACTGACAGCCTAGATAATGTACAACAACTTACTGCTTATCCAAAGGCTAACGTTTCCCATCTTGTGCAGATGTGGTCAATACGCACTGAGAAATACATTCTGCAGTTAACAGGAATGAACTAATAACAGACACTGTTGTGTCCTGTGTAAAAGCAGCACAATGCTTACTTCTAGCAGGAATTCCTTTGCTGAGGAACAGAAACACAATAATCATAGAATGGCTTAGGTTGGAAGGGACCTTGATGATCATCCAGTTCCAACCCCTGCCATGGACTGGTTGCCCCCTACCAGCTCTGGCTGCCGAGGGCCCCGTCCATTCTGTGATCCATGGCCTTGAGCACCTCCAGGGATGGGGCATCCATGCTTCTCTGGGCAGCAGTGCCAGGGCCTCTTTACCCTCTGCGTGAAAAATTTCCCGCTAACATCTAACCTAAATCTCCCCTTTTAGTTTAAAGCCTCAATCCTTGGATTATTATTATAGTGCTAATAATTATACTGCAGTCATTTCCCACTGCTAATCTTCACCTCTTTCCTCAGAGTCAGCCTAGTTTTTGTTTGGCAGTGGGCATGATAAGCCAGAATTGCAAAATCCCACTCAACCCACACACTCCAGGTTAAGAATGAAGTACCTCAACCTGCTGGCTGTGACAAAGCCAGGAAAATAGCCACAAAATTCTATCAAATCACTTCTTCCAGTGTTGCAATGACCCTTTTGTAATCAGCCTTGAGTGTCATCTATGAACAGGACCTTGAACCTGGCACAAGGGTTTTCAAATAAAACTTCAGTGACTTTTTAACTTCTCATCAACAGGATAGGCTGCTCAGGAGAAAAATCAATAACACTGGCTCATTTGTATTACGTATACTGTGAATCTGCTTACTGAACTCTGAACTGAAGGAAGCTTTACTTCATGCAGACTTCGACAGTGTGCCACTGGAAAGGAAAAAGTTTACTTACTAGAAACATTTAGTGAATTTATTCTAACTGAAAACCAGTGATCTGAATTGATCTTCATCACCACTGACTTTGGCATTAAATAAGTAATCTTTTTAAAATTTGTTTCCTTCCGGTTGGCAAAAGAATTTTCTGAATCTGAGTCTTTAACAGTGGCTTTGTAGAGCAGGTTTCTCTCATCAAAATTAGCAGTGTTAATTTAGGACTGCAGGTAGTGGGATGGAAGCAGTTATTCGTCTGCCTCCCTCTGAACAAAGCAATCAGCCTTAAAACACAACTGCACAGCATCTTGCCAATGATTGAATTGTTGCAGCACCACTGCAATCATGACCTTGCTTTTTTGTTAAATTCTCTGCCTTTAATTGTAAATTGGTCCTTGACCTGGATACATCCTTTTTCTCCTGAGTGCTTTTATGCTGCCTCTTTTTTGTCTGAGTAGACACAACGATAGACACCTCCTCTCTGATTCAAAAGGCACTGAGTAAAACCCAAGAAATACTGAACCAGAGATTCCAAATTCACATGTAATCACCCTTCTTGCTCAGTGATAGTCAGCCCTTTGATTTTTGGCTTCAAAATGTGTACTCATTCTCCTACTGAATTTTTTTCCTTAGAAGCTGCTACTGTTGTGTGCGAACTTACCACTTCCTTTGGCATTCTCTTTATGCTATGTCTATGCAGCCTCTTATAAGCAGCAGAAGAGGAACGCTTGGGTCCTACCCATTCCCCAGCTGCTAATGTGAACAAGGTGGAGCTCCTGGGGCCATGATGAGCACCACAAGGGCAGCTGTGTCCAGGCTCAAGGCTTTAAGAACTTGATGACTGGATGGATTGATCGATTTATCGATCTATCAATCTATCTATCTAGTGTCAAGGCTCCAAATTAAACCAGACTCTATCTTGTTAGGAGTGTTTGAGATATTCATTATTGTTCATTTAAAAATATACAGCTTATTTCTGAATGTTCAGCTTCAAGATGTAAGGTATGGCAATGTCCCCATCTCCACACTACCAAACAGTTATCAGCAATATTTGAGGCATATACTTAGCACTTTCTTAACTCTGACGATCTGAAAATTGAAAATATATTTAGTTTCCTTCAATTATGCTTTTTATCAGATTTTTCTCTTGCAGCTTCTTTCTAAACCACTTTAATTTTTCTTCATGTTTCACAAAGATCAGGCAGCTGAATTGCACGTATTACTTCAAGTCTGTGCTCCTGAAAGAGCGTAGAAATGCAGAAGAATTATGTGAGGTAATAGGGCTTGGGTAAGGGTTAACTCGTTTCTTAGAGAAGCCACTTGAGTCAGATTGTCTTGCATATAGAATCATTTGGACTTGGAAGGGACCCTTAAAGGTTACCTAGTCCAACTTCCCTGCAATGAAAAGGGATATCTGACATATGACTCTGATGTCTATAGAACAGTGGTAATATTCATCTTCTTTCTCTATTAAATACTCTGTTTGCAGATTTATAGTAGATAACTTGTCTCTTGCTGTTGTGAACCTACGGAGGTTTGAAAGTAATTAATCATGCTGAAGAGTCTTGCTGCTAAGGAAGGAGGAATCTGCAATTCTGCAGATTGTTAGTCAATAAAGAGAAACTTCTCAGGCATTCTTAATTAACTATCATTTTTTAACAATTTATGCATAGCAAATTTATGTTAAGGATATCCTTGCAGGGCAGATTGCCAAATCAGAGTAAAATAGAAGGTGCAACACCCACTGAATAAGAATTCTGTAGCTATTCTCCCAGCCCACTTCCCCTTATGTCAGCTGGTTTTTGATGTCTGAATTTATAAAGTAAATAAGGTTGGGAAATATGTGAACTTGTTGTAAATATCTATCAAGCTAAGAAGAATTTAAAAAAAAAGTATCAAACAACAGAGGAGAGGCCTGTAGGAAAAACACCAGGCTAGAAAACATTGACTTCATTAGTACGAAATCCCCTGTTGCACAGATGACATTGTTCAGACTTGGTCAGAAGCAGAATGCTAACATTTATCCTGGGAACAGTCATTCTCATCATGAAAAGGTGTCTGCAGATTTTCACGAGTGATAGGATGAATATGGGGAATGAGAAATGAGGAAGAAAGATGTTCCATCGCAGTGTGATCTTTTAGACTGTAGAACAGCCTCATAAGAAAACTGATAGAAATCCCATTGCTCAAGGTGTTTAAAATTAGACTGAATACAAATGGTGTTATGTATCTATCTCCTGCTCCAATAAAAAAACACAAAGAAATCACCCAAATTCAGCTGGGGATATAAAACACAAACAGCCTGTAAGGTCCCTGCTATCTTCCTCCCCTCTGCCACAGTATGGAGTGCTAGAAGTGTTGCAGGGGCAAATCTTGGAGGGAATTGGACTTCGCTCTTTTGTAAGTATGCTCTCTTCAGCAAGCTGTGATATTTTGCCATGCTAGTGAAGATGCACGCTTTGTTTCACACACCTGCACTTGGTTTCAGGGGATCTTTATCCATGTTTTTATCTCCTACAATTCCACCTTTCTTCCCCCTGCATAAAGTAACAATGCATACTGGCTTGCTACTACGGTCTATTACTTATCTTCCCACACTCCAAACCTTTATAAATGATAGTGATTTCACCAGTGTTATTTGTCTTGTTACCTATGAGCTTTCTAACTAAAATCTTTCTTCTTTTGCTTCCATGTTCCTTTTTTGCTACATGCATCAGAAGATCACAAAATGTCAAAACTACATATGTTTATTCCTTGAATTGTCAGGGTATTCACCTGTAAGTGATCCAGGAAGGGAAAATATATATATAGAGAGAGAGAGAGTACATGACTAATGTATATACTATCTAATTTCCATGGTCTAGATCTACAGACATTCAGGACAACATCATAACACAGAATTAACTCAATTGGTGATCTTTAAAGCGATCCTGCTAATTGCAAAAATGGTAGTATGGTCCCAGTACATCAGATCCTTTAATACTGGAAGAGTTTTGAGAGACAGTTTCTGTCTCAACAACCTGATTAGGCTTTCTCAGATGAGTTAACCAGTTATGATGATTTTTTTTATTGAGGCTAATCCCAACAAACTTCTGCTCTGCAATTGGCATAGACACCTTTATAATTGCTCTTTCAGTGAAAATAATATAGAGGAGAGAAATTGAGAACTGGATGGATGTGTGGAAATAACAACTCCTGCAGTTGCTCAGCTGATGCTGAAGGTTTGCCAGGTTTGTGTCAAACATCACACCAGCTTTGTTATTTTTTCTATCCCTTTACTTGGTCCATGCCATGTTAAATGTTTAACGATGATGCTATGTGGCTTAAATAGAGGAGACAGAATGAAAATTAGGCTTTCAAACTGAACACTGATTTCTTCTGTTTCAACCTTCATAAAGAATGACTTTATAAAAAATATTGCACTGCAGAATTAAAAATTAAAATAAAAATGAAAGGGGAATGCTTTGGGTCGAAAATCTCCAGCATGGAATTGCTGTTGAGGTAGAAAAAGCTCTGTAGGTAATATTAACAGCCTTCCTTCAGCTTCACATGGGAAAAAAAATCCTTGACATAATGATCTGGAGAGATTTTGGAGGCAATTGAAAATATGGCTGTTAGGAGAGACCACCTACAGAAATCTTTGAGAAGTCTGACACAGAGATGTGAATATAGTGAAAATTATGCATGGGGATGCAGGTGGAGGTCAGGCTTCAGCTCCATAATGAGAGACAAAAGGTTCTTGAAGAGAAGATTGGGTCCCTAACCCAAGGCTATGGCTTCAGCCTTCTCATAGGAGAACCCAAATGGCTTCACCACACAGTTAAGCTCCTTTTTGTAGATTTTCTGGGCAATATACACTCAATTCATATCTACACAATGGAAACTTTCAGCAAAATGGGCAGGGAACTCTTTTGCCTTTCAATATCTGATGTTGTCTTTGCATATAGGATGTTTGGGTTTGAGTCTAGATGATGAGATTGACATTCCAATCTGCTACATTTCCAATGGGTGCTCTGATAACTGAGCACTCCAGAACCATGGAGATGTGGTCCTGAGGGACAAGGGTTAGTGGGCACGCTGGGGTTGGGTTGGGCTTGGGCTTGGTGATCTTAGAAGTCTTTTCCAACTTGTATGATTTTATAAAGATAAATGGCTATTTTCTGCCTTTCCCTCTCTGCAGAATACCTTGAATTGGATGGCTCCTGGCTCTGTACACCGAGTTTTAAGAATTCCTTTCTGAAATATCTTGCTCTGGTGAGTATTACCTACAGTAAACCACATGGCCATCTTGGGGCATCAGATGCTGATTTGCCAGGGCAGGTGCTGATGTCCTGTGATGCATTTCTCTCTGGAATCTGTGTTGTTTTGCTAAAACAGATTTTTATAGCAACACTGAAGCAAGTCTACTCTTTATTTTTTCTTCTTCTTTTTTTTTTTTTCCTC